>VWYK01021056.1:8302-24345 GCA_013399775.1 Semnornis frantzii | reverse complement strand
CATGTGAAACAATTACATCATATTAGGGCTCCTAAAAATTGCTGCAAGAAAGAGGAGGTGCAGGAAGTTTAGGTTTTTGAAGGTAACTTGACTGCACATCCAGCTGGACCATGCTATGCAAATGATGGGATTTGTTGTAGTCTAATTCCCTCTCATGATTTCAGAAACACGCACAAAGAACAAACTCCACAAACCAAATCACTGAAGTCTGCTTATTTCTTAATTTCTGACAAATTATTTTCACTTAATTTGTGAAAATGCTGCACCACTCCACCTTAATTAACACTTACCTCTGCAGAAAATTCACACACCTCTTTCAGTGTTTTTTTGTCAAAGACACATGCAGTTTTAAAATTATGGCCCATTATTCTAGGGCAATTTTACAGAGACCAAGAATTAAAATTACCATTCCAAAATCACAAAACTAATTATTGTATCAGATGTTCTATTATACAGCTCCCTTTTTTTGAGGCTGGACGCTTTTGAGCAGAGCACAATTCCAGTGGTGCCTGAATGAAACATTAGAATTGTTTCTAATAAACCAAAATGCTAGGAATTTCCAGTCAACAATATGTTTCTTAAATTGATATGCATAGTTTGATGGATAAGATACATAGTCTAAAATCCATTAAAATGGGCAAAAAGCTCGTTTTCCCACTGAAATTTCTTAGTATGATATATTAAGTACCCAAGCTGTTTCATCAAAACTGAAGAAAAGGCAGGGTCATGGAGTAAGTAATCCAAAGTCAAGGATTTCCTGAACACAGCTTTCTAAAGGAATTTACTCATGATCAGAGCAGATTAGAATGGTGTGCTGGTTTGAGGCTAATTGGGATATTTTACTGAGGGAATATAAATCCTTAGCTGTGATAAGAAAGATAAACAACAACAGTAACCTCTTTCATTCATTCTTCTGCTGAGAAACACAACTAATCAAAATATAGATGAGACACTTCTCACACACTTCTTAGTTCTCACTTGTTCTGCTCCTTCATTCTGGTGGTCTGTGTGGTTGCTTCTGCCTTAATTCTAATATGACCTAACCCTTTATTTCCTCTATTTGACATCTATTTCTTGTCCTCTATTTGACATCTCACCTCAGATCTCTCCAGATTTATCATGTGAGATACACAGGGATTGATCTGGTTACTGATGATGGGAGGGAAAAAGGGGAAAGGGGGGAGGAAGCCTCCTGGCAGTCTGAGTGTTTTGGGAGGGATTTTGTGTTTCTGGATTACTTTTAACTTCTATGTAACTGTAAATATTTCTGTATATTGTCTATATATCTACATGTGCTTGTAAATTGTGCTAAGCTGTAAATATAGCTTCATTCCCTAACTTCCTATTTGCTGAGTCTAGTCTGGGTGATTTCATTGTGTGGGGTGTGGGTAACTCCCAAACCATCACAAGTGGATAAAGCAGCGCAGCTTTTTCAAAGACTGTGGAAAGGTTCTCTACAGACACAACACAAATTTATGCTTAGATGATGGTTATGTATACCCCTAGCAACACTGCTTATAGAGAGCATAAAACCAGGCAGTGCATCTGAATAAAGAAATGCAGAGAGTGTAGGAAAACTGTAAGTGAAAGATACAAAACATCAAGAAAAACAGGGGGAGTAGAAAGGTTATGGAATGAACCTGAAAGTGAAGGAAAGACAGACAGGCAGGAAACTGAGAAATTAAAAGATTGCAAGACAGGGTAAGATAGATAATGTGATTTTAGTCAGGTACATGAAGAACAAGAGGTTAGAAAAGAGAAAGCAGGTCATCTGGCTGCAGAGGAAAAATATGTATTATGAATTAATTGCTTTAGTTCACCAAAAAAAAATTAGTTAGAACACTTTTCATTAAAAAGCAGAAGCTATAGATTGCTATGGACCCACATTTCTAAGATTAAGAAATATCCATATCTATTTTCCAACAATTAGAACATTAAGATTCTGAATTTTGATCAAATATGTAATTAAGACAGATTTATTTCTTTATTGGAATAAGAGATATGGAGATTTGAATAACTTGACTCCAAAAATTTCTGTAGTGTATTCTGAATGTTACTATTGGTGGGGAAAAGTTTAAATTAAAGTAGTGTTGTAAAATAACAAGACCAGATCTTCAAGACTTGACCCACAGTGCAACATTTCTCATGCTCATCATGTGAGATAGAAGCTCAGATCAAGAAGCTCAGAACTTGTGCACCTTTTCCAAGAAAACAAACAAGCAGGCAAACAAAAATTATCTGCCTAACGAGAGACAAAGCAGGACCCTGTACATTCATAAAGAAGAGATTAACATCTTGCTCTTAATCTACGAATAGCTGGCAGAAAGCAATGTACCAAGATGGGTTCAAAAAAACTTTTCTATCAGGAAAAAATCATAGAAACATAGAATCATAGAATGGTAAGATTGGAAGAGGCCTCAAAGATCATCTAGTTCCAACCCCCTGCCATNTCCCTCCCCAGCCTTCCTGTAGGCCCCCTTCAGATACTGGAAGGCTACTATAAGGTTTCCTCAAAGCCTTCTCTTCTCCAGGCTGCAGAGCCCCAACTCTCTCAGCCTGTCCTCATAGGAGAACTGCTGCAGCCCTCTGAGCATCTTCCTGGCCCTCCTCTGGACCCCACGGTTCCATGCTCTTCCTGTGTTGGGAAGAATTCCTAGTCAAGTTATTTGACTTATGACAACCCAAAACCAAGACGACCCCAACTTTCCTCTAAACTTCTAAGTTTCACCTTTGCATACATGAGGATGACCAGGCACATCTGAGGGCACAGCAGAGAGAAAATATGACAGATTGTACATAACTGGGAGGCAGCAGGTAAGGGGTACAATAGCCCTAAGCTGGAGGAGCTCACCTAGTCTTTCCCTCTCCTCTATTAAGACCTGCCATGCACTCATTAGAGAGACATAACTTCAGCAGTCTCTGTGAAACTGCTCTCATGTCCATCAGTGTGTAAGTCTGGGAGCAATGACCAATGTTTCCAAGGGAAGAGATCCTCCTCTCACTATAGGAAAATCTAAGTCTGGGGAAAGGGCAAAGTGTCTTCCTAGGTATTTGTGTTCCCCCTAAAACAGTGACCCTTCAACTGTAAAACAATTAGTCAAGGAAAAGCAACAAACTGGTCATGCTGAAGGGAGAAGGAGTAACATGATAATTCTTAAATGCCTTGCAATCAATATGTAATAGCAAAAGTAGTTTTACATTGTACTAACATAATGTGAAAAAAAAATTTGTTAGTGTCTTTCTTTTACTGAATACATCATTGTTCTTTCCAGGAATGGCAGCCTATTAACACTCATACAAAAACCAACCAACCAACCAAACAAACAAAAACAAAAAGCCAAACCTCCAAGCCCCAACACACCAACGATCAACCACAAAACCAAAATCAGTCATTTGTTATTATCTCTGTAAACTCCAACTTTCCTTTATTTCCTATCACTGTGCAATTTTCCTTTCTTCTCTTCGAGGAGAAAATATTAATTTTGCCTGATGTTTAGAGCCTGGCTTATTTTTAAAATGGAAATCCGAGCCCACTACCTTGTCTTGACAGTTACAGGTTATAAACAAACCTTTGCTGTTTTTTCCCTTTAATAAAACTTCACTCTGTTCCTCCAACAAATGACATGACAGTGTTGTTGAGCAGCAGGGATGTCAAAGCCATGCAAGCAGTTAGATCTAAGAATAAAGTATTTGCCCTCCAACAAAACTAACTGTTGGCTTTTGTGTGCTTTCCACAGAAATGATATGAGGATGCTACTGGCTTCTAAAATGAATCACAGTACCCTGCTGATATCTCATAACATTAAGATCTACAGCATATATTGAATAGGCTATTTACAGTAAAAATGAACAAGATATGGTAAATTATAGAGTTTATATAAAATAGAGATCTTGTTCCCCCAAGACAAAATGGGAGAGTATACATAAAAATAACATGAATTTTGACTTCATTTCCTGACAGATTTTCTTTTTATCCCATAAACCAACCTTGGGAGAAAGAGCTATTTCCAGTAGCTGGAAATCCCATTTGTATCCCAGCTTGCAAGCAATTATTTAAATCTTCCTTTTAAGAAATGTGATTTAGTGTAAGACAGTGTCAAATATTTGATTTATGCACACAGTTATGGTGACCACCTTAGTTTTGACCTTGGTAAACAATCAATGCCAACAACTTCCCCATGAACTCTGGAGCGTGTCCAAATAGATCTCACTGAAAGATCTAAGACTTGTGCTTCTGCTGGGTTTGTTCCTGTTGTTCCATTTCTGCTTACAGGTTTAAGGAAATATCTGCTAATACTTAGTTTTGATATTTCATAATGTCAGTGTAAAAGAGAAAAACAAAACAAAATATCTTTTAGCAACACATATCTCTTTTTCTCCAGTTTATGGCATCCTAGAAAATAACTTCTATGTCCAAAAATCAATTTGTTACAGAAGAACAGGAAGCAAAGTTTTTTTTACTATTCCATCACTCTCAGTTTTTAGGTGAAAAGTGGAGGTTTTTCTAGGTTGACAGATTAATTTACTTTGCCCTTTCCTCACACAAGTAGAAGCGGTGCTACGTCATGGACAATCATGTAAGAAACAAAGTTCAGTACCAAGCCAGTGCTGTTAGGAGATGGAACAAGTTGCCATAAGATTCAGTCTCCTCTGCAGCATAATGCTATTTTATGAACAGAACGCTTTATTGGAGACTACAGACACCAGCAGTAGCTTGTTAATGAGAGACAAAAAGACATACAGAGCCTCATCTCAAGAACTTTAAATTCATCCAAGTTATCTCAGCCAGGCTATGCTGAGATTCAGGATCAGGGTATGATAAATCATCCTGAAAAGAATGTGGCTGCAATAAAGTGGACTTACAGAAAAGAAAAATTTGTTCTTCTGTACAGGATAAATTACAGCTGTTCAGTTCTAAGGTTTTGTTACAATAATACTTCCAGAACCTGCAAAAATGCATTCAAGTGCTTAGAATTTCTTCTCACAAAATACTCCTTGGCACCCGAGGCAGCCACTTTTCCTCATGGTGCTGAAGCTTGGGCATAGGAATAGACCATTAGGACAGCAGCATCACCCTGAATGTTGGGATCAGTCACTGAAACAACAATCTCACACAAGCTAGACTGAAGCACCAGAGATTTGGTTGCTGATGGTTGGTCTGAATTCTTCAGCCTGTTCTCTCTCTACTTGAGAGAGTTGGGGCTCTGCAGCCTGGAGAAGAGAAGGTTTTGAGGAAACCTTACAGTAGCCTTCCAGTATCTGAAGGGGGCCTACAGGAAGGCTGGGGAGGGAATATTGACAAGGTCTTACAATGACAGGACAAGGGGCAATGGGGTTAAACTGGCAGAGGGGAGATTTAGACTGGATGTTAGGAGGAAGTTGTTTGCAGTGAGGGTGGTGAGACACTGGCACAGGTTGCCCAGGGAGGTTGTGGCTGCTCGCTCCCTGGAGGTGTTCAAGGCCAGGCTGGAGGAGGCCTTGAGTGAGCTGTGCTAGTGGGAGGTGTCCCTGCCTGTGGCACGGGGTTGGAACTAGATGATCTTTGAAGTCCCTTCCAACCTTACTATTCTACAAGTCTATACTTCCAACATACAGAAAGAGAGCAAAGCAGAGCAAATACTCTTAATTTGTTTTTCACTCTTTTAAACATATTTTCTAAATCTCTCAGTCTGCCACTACCAGTTGCAAGGCATCCTTTCACAGAAGTGTGATCTGTCATTATAAAAAAGAAAAAAAAAAGCTGAAAGCTGATTTCACACCTCTGCTTGTTAAGTATTTTCTAAAGCAAATAAAGCCCTTCACTTAAAAAATAATTAAACTAACTCTTCATTAACAGTTCAAATTGCATAGGTAAATTTGGTCACAGCTCTAATTTGCACACTGTCATTGAACAGTTTTATCAAGTTTCTTCATTTCATGTTTGCAAAGGATCACTTTTTGATTATTTTTCTTTCCCACATATAGACTTGGCAAACAGTTATTTAAAAACCCACCAGCAATGGCATCATCCTTTAAAACCTTGATGCTCAATTGAAAGTCTTCTCTTGACTGGTTGGTACTTTGCCACTGATGCTCAAGAAGTTACAGAACTGGATTTCAGTGCTGCAGGGATCCCATGCAGTGTTAAGTGATGGGAAACAAGTTTATACACCTTCAAGCTTTGTCCTGTACCCAAGGGATAACTAACCAAACCTCATGCATTTACTATAAAAAGCTACTGGAATATTGTTCCAATTTCTTCTGAGCCTACCTAACTTTGGGTAAAGAGCAAAATATATTTCTTCAGCTCAGCTATCTTTGTTGTCTCGGTCATGGCAATCAATATACACAACTCTCCCTCTAGATTGGACTCAGTAAATCACCCCTGGGAAACACTCATCTCAGACACAACTGCCATGCAATGAATGGACTGTCCCAAAGAGACTGACAGGCCCTGGTGCTCAGACAGATTAGGGGATTTTCCCTCTAATTTAAACTATTTTCTTGTTTCCATAGAAAAGAAAATAAAAATAAATAGTAGAAAGAGGAAACTGACTCAGGCAATCAACAACCTGGGTAGAGTTCAGTGCTCCTTTAATTTAATCATATTTCTTTTGTAATGAACTCACAGAAAAATTCCTTTGGGTTTTGCAATACTCCTCCAAGAGAAAGAAGAGCACCCAACAGCAGAATCTCAGGCATTCAATTATGTTTTTAATTGGTCAAACATTCTTAGCAAATTTAAAGCATTTTGAGGTACATAGATGGTAAAATCTGCCAGGTTCTATGAAATACCATGATCATCAAAGCTCTATTTTGTGCCATATTAACATTTTCTTCATTCTCATCCCTTTAATATATATGCAAGAAATGTAGGAAATAAATTGGTGCTCATGCACAGCAGCCCTCTGTGTAGATGGAAGGATTTTATCTCTTTATCCTCGTCCCACTACTGACAATATACATGGGAGTATGATGGCTTGCAAAGAACCTTTTTGGTTTTTTTTCTACAGTGATCTATTCTTTCTTTCTTTTTGTCCTTCACTATGAAATTTTCTTTCAGGACATCACTACTGAGCAGGGGCAAGCTCAAATGAAAACAGATGCAAAAACAGTTTTAAGAGAAATTTAAGGGTCTTCAAGGTAATTATTCTTTTGAGAAAATTAGGGAGAAAATCCTGCTGCCTGGCTGACACCTTGACACATCTTTATTTGAAAACAATGGACTGAATTCAAAGACAAAGTAATCAAGTTGAGGCTTCTCCTACAGAACTTTTCAGCTGTTTTGCACAACAGGATGCCAGTGAGCACGCTGAGCAGAGTACTTTATAACAGGTTAGAAAGCACTACAGCCTATTAGGATATACATTCACACTGCTCTGGATAATCCACTACACTGCAGTATTTGTATATAAGTTGCATTGTTTCAAAAACCATGCTCTAGGGAAATTGTTTGGGTTTAATTTAAGTGTATGCTACACCAGATCAGATAGGAGGGCGATTTGTGGGTTGATGCATTAGGTTGAAAAGACTACTAGGATCTTCCAGTAAAACATATTCAAGGTTCATACTGAATACTTAAAGGTGGAAAGGCAGCGATAAAGTAAGAAACAGGTGGTAAATGAAGACAAGGAACAGTATTAAAAAGAGAAATGGCAATGTTTTTCTTTTAAGAAGGACATCAGTAACTACCACAAATCCTATGTGCGAGTGGTTAACATACATTTCACTGTAGGCTTGAATGACAAATAGATGTTTAAGTGTTGAAAACCAACATATGGTAAATTTTAGCAGTGTTGTGTGAGCAAGTAGGACTAGTCATCTAACTGGCAAGCTCCTCCAGAGGAGGAGAAGAACAGCACTGAGCTGCTCACTACCAGCAAAAGAGCAAAGAGAGAGGTCACGGCTTGCAATCTGAACTGTCAGCAGAGCCTGGCCACACATGGGCTGGAGCAGTGCATTGTCACTGCTGTGAGAGGATACAGTCCCCTTTACTGCAGCACAAGTGGCCATATGTAAATACACCAATCATCTGCCATTTGGAATTTTGCTGCCCATCTCTGTTGAAGTGGTCAGACAGAAATTATCTGGCTGCACATTTCAAGTGCTAGAGAGAAAACATTAACTGACAAATCCTGTTTATGCTGCACATTTCAGGACATTGTGGTGCAGTTACTTTGCAGATTTTAGAGGTCATTAATTAGAATTTCAGTAGGGAGAAACAACATTTCTTGACCAGGAAAGGAATCTTTAGTAAAATCTTTGTAGGAGACACATCCAAGAGAGATATAGCTGCTAACATTTTCATATTAACAGGATCTTCTTTATCTCTATTATAATATATCCATTACTGGAAATGGAGTTGGATATTATGTTCCATTGACAGCTTGACAATAAAAGAGAAAAAGGATAACCACGTAGTACCTTAGTGCCAACTTCCTGAAAAGATCTCCTTCTGTCCAAACACATTTTTGTATTCACAAATCAAATGCATACACAATGTTCAGGCAGTATTGCCACTAAAGATAAATGACAGAAATTGCATGCAGAAAGCAGAGGAGAGTTTCGATTGCATGTAAAAAGAAACACATTTACCATTTCCCAAAGGACAAATACTGCTTCTAGAAATTTTGTAGGACAGTAGCTGCAATTGAGCCTTTCAAAAGCAAATACACACTTAAAAAGTATACATTATCAACAGAAAGGCAGAGATCTTGTGCTATTAGTACTCACCTCGTAACTGGCAATTGCTTCTCGATCAAGGGTTCGGGTCACAGAGACATCTCCAGTGATCTCATTGATTTTAAAGATTCCCCTTGGGTCTTGGTCTACTCCCTTACCAGAGAGTCGAAACTTTGCTCCCTCTGCCCCCTCACTGCTGATGACCTGCATGGCAGAAAACAAGAAGTTAAAAGATATTATAAGAACTTTGAAAAATCACTCTAAAACTGCATAGGCCATTTTGATCTTTTACCTAATGTCAAGCTGTATTTCCTGCCAATAATATAGAACTGTAAAATATGGTGCATGATAATATACAGCTATAAATAGAGTTTCAATCATTCAGAAACCACTGTGCAATTCTTGTATTAAACCCTGGAAAACCTCTTTTGCTCTGCTCTCCTCAGACCCCATCTGGAGTACTGTGTACAGTTCTGGAGCCCCCAGCACAGGAAGGACATGGAACTGTTGGAGCTGGTCCAGAGGAGTGCCATGAAAATGCTCAGAGGGTTGCAGCAGCTCTGCTATGAGGACAGGCTGAGAGAGTTGGGGCTCTGCAGCCTGGAGAAGAGAAGGCTTCCAGGAGACCTTAGAGTAGCCTTCCAGTATCTGAAGGGAGTCTACAGGAAGGCCGGGAAGGGACTATTGACAAGGTCTTGCAATGACAGGACAAGGGGCAATGGGTTTAAACTGGCAGAGGGGAGATTTAGACTGGATGTTAGGAGGAAGCTCTTTGCCGTGAGTGTGGTGAGACACTGGCACAGGTTGCCCAGGGAGGTTGTGGCTGCTCCCTCCCTGGAGGGGTTCAAGGTCAGGTTGGAGGAGGCCTTGAGTGAGCTGTACTAGTGGGAGGTGGCCCTGCATATGGCAGGGGGTTGGAACTAGATGATCCTTGAGGTCCCTTCCAACCTTACCATTCTATGTTTCTATGATTCTATAACAGCCACTCATGTCCTTAGCCAGTTGCTATCTTATTTCAACCATATTTGATTTCACTATTGCAAGTTTTTATTTCTCAGCTGCTGCTGTATTTGATATCTAAAATTTAACATTTTATTTAATTCTATTTCTCCAGTCAGATTGATAAAAGAGATACAAAGGGGGTAAAAATAAAACAAAGCAAACAAACAAAAAAGGAACCAACAAAAAGAAAGAGAAATAGTGAAGACATATTTCACAAAACACTTGACAATCAAAAGACCTCTAAAATGCCAGACAACCATCACATCTTTGTTTCCAATTAGTCAGTCCTTTTTCATTAATCATCATAAAGTGATTACAAAGCAGATTGCTTTCCGGGTGTTTGATCTGTTCCCCTATTCCCTTCTACACTTCTCCCTTCCCAGGATTTTAAACCAAGAGAAAATGCTCCAAATCTGGGTGTCCTACCCAGAACTCTGTCACAGATTGGAATTCCTTCACTTTCCAAATTTGCATGTATAAATATATATATACGCACACATGAGTACAGAAACTCCTTGTTATTATCATTATTTTATTTCCCCATAAGAAAAAAAAAAATCCATAAAAATCCAATTTTAAGGCTGTCTTACATTAGTGACAGCAGCATATGTAAACTTGCAGAGCTACAGAGTGTTTGTTATAAGCTACAAGCTTTGCAAATTTGTATTTGTACAGCAGAATCTAGAAGGATTATAAATTAATCTTGCCCTTTAAGGCTGACAATCTTGCCAAGCCATTCCTTCCCTCTGCCATTCGTGTTCTTTTGTTTCTAGCAGTTTTATATTGTTAATGTTTCCACAGAAACATTAAGTCAAATATTTATATGCAGGTCTGAATCACAGCTCAAGATGAGGAAGAGGAAAAGTGGCCTTAGAAATCTGGATCTGCTCCCATTTTGAGATAATAAACATGCAGGGTGTTTAATAACGTCCCTGAGGAAGTACATGTTTATTGCCCTATTGCTGTGTGTTCAGCAATGTTGGTTTGCAGATTACTGGCACTGAGATTTTGACTAAACTCCATAATCATTATTCCTTTATTTTAATTAGGAAAAAAAGTTATGAAATAGGAAATCAGCATTTTCGGAGATAAAGTTTCAATTCTCAAACCCTTTGGGGAAGGGAGAGATTTCAAAGTTAAAAAAAAAAAAATGATTTCACTGTTTGGTTTGGGGTTTTGTTGTTTTTTTTTTACCATCCAAGTCAGAAACACTAATGGATGAAATTTTCTTCTTGTGTATTTTTGAATGCCACACCAAAACAGAGGCAGACAATGCTGCAGGTGACAAAAGGGCAAAGTAACTTTGTAACTTCAGGTTTTCTGATGAAACTCAACCTTAATGATATCCATTTAAAAGTTACCTGCTGTTCAGTTCATTTTTTGACCAATCTCTGGTATTTTTTTTTACATCAAGGCTGGAAATGTGTTTTTCTTATCACAAAGCTATGCTTGCAAGTTTTTAGTGTCATGACCATTGCTCCCTTTTATAGGGAAAAAGATGAACTGATCATCTTGTGCTCTGATATCTGAGACTTATTACAATCCAAGTGCACCTTCCCATTCAATACAAAACCAGTTCTTTAACAGGGTTGTAGTCACCCATAGGCCAGCACAGAACTCTAATTCAGACACAACAGCCATTTCCACCAGAACCATCACAGAATAATAGAATCACAGAATGGCAGGGGTTGGAAGAGACCTCTGGAGAATCATCTAGTCCAACCCTCTCTGCTAACACATTATCAGGCTGCACAGGAACATGTCCAGGCAAGTTTTTAGTGTTGCCAGAGGAGATTCCACTACCTCTCTGGGCAGCCTGTTCCAGTAATCCATCACTCTCAAAGACATATTTCCTCAAGTCCTTAAGACCTCCTGCATTCTAGTTTGAACCCACTGCCCCTTGTCCTGCCACTGATCATCACTGAAAGTAGCCCTGCTTAAAAGTTATGACAGATTTTAGATGTTTTACAGGAGCAATACCCTAGTTGTAACAAGGCATAGAAAGCAAGCAAAAGAATTCCTGATGGTCATATACAGAGCATTCTCCACACCAGACAAAGAGGCAGGAATGTACAAACCTGACTGGAGGGGAAATTTCCCCTCAACTTCAAACCTTGAGTTTGATGGCAAGACTTCCCGATGTGGGAACTGAAACATTTGTTCTCCTTGGAGCTATGACATACAGATGCCATATCTCATCCACCCTGTATCTGCAACCCATTCTTTGTCACACAATGTATAGGAGCAACATAGTTAACTGGTGTCAATGACTGGAGATGTCCATTCAGCTTCTTCAAAGCTTCAGAAAGTCAAAGCTCTCAGGGTGCAAGGAGCCTTCTCTTCTATCTATTTATCCACCTATGCATCTAGTAATTGCACTGTGACTTATGCTTGCTATAGCAATAAGCAGCCCCAGCTAGAGATGCTCTGTGTACCTTTGCAATTTTTGTTCAAGAGCAACGACAGTTGCACAAAAAAACTGACAGGATATGATTCTTTAAAGCGCTTCGTCAGCCACAAGAGGGAGCTGCGTGCTGCCAGGAATGTAAGGCAGAACGCTCCATCTCCTAATTAGGCTGCTGCTGTAATGGCTGCATAGTTCAAAGAAAGTGCATTCCCCAGTTCACACTAAGCTCGGCACAATGAAAAGTTTAATAAAAATCAAACTTAATTTGCCATATGGTTTGGTGCTTCAAGAAGAGCAAGGAAGAAGGAACGGGAGGGTCGTCTGACATCTCCTCTGGCAAGACTGCTATTGTCAGTGCTGTTGTAAACTCAGCACTCTTCATAGGAACATTTCCTAGCTTGCAAAGTATTTACACAATGACTTCAGCAATTTAATGGTTGGAAAAAACAAAAAAAAAACCAAAAAACAAGGCCAGGCTATTTCTGCTGGAATGTTTACTTGAAGATGTCTCTTTTGAGTTTCTAAAATACGTAAATTACTTTCCTAGTTACTACTACCTGAAGCCCAGACAGAAACACTTCTTTCTACCCAGTTAAGGTTGCACAGACTCAAGCATCACCTACTGAGAACAGGGATAAGCCAGGCAGACTTTTGCTGGTCTCTCACTTTCTATCTATGGCATTTTCCCTTGTTCAGAGCTCACATGCCAGAAGAGCCTTGGCATCGCCTGGGCAGACAGCACAGACAAAACAGACACCAGCTCAGCATTCCACAGTAGACTCTTAAAGACTTTTTCCTCACCCAGGCTCCAAAGGACAATATTAGATGTAGACTTGGAGATTACTTACTTCCCCACACTTGATAACACTCTCCCATGTCAAGAGTACAGCAGAGAATAGCTGCCCTGAAACCCAGCCTTGCAGGACCACATCTCCAGCACTCCAGACAAACCAGGACTTTTTAAAAGTATTTTTGCAAAAGGCAGAGACTGTACTATTCTGCTCAACTGAAAGACACTTTCAAGAAAACAGAATGTGACTTAGCTGACAGGATCTTCTTTTTGCTGAACCATGGCCAAAACATATTTACCAAACGTTATTTTTCAGCTGACATTATGTATCCCTTCCAGCTAAACTCATTTCGGCAATGTGATTCCCCTGTTGTTACGGGTTTATCACTAAAGTAAATCAGAGTGTTCCCAAGAGATGAAGAGAAATAGAAATACAAAAAGCCACACTACCCTCAGAGAGAGACTTTATGGTTCTGCAGTCCCACCAAATGTGTCCTTAACGGCACCATCATTCTTTACCAGTTTCATTCTTTAATTCTCTGCCTCAACTACTTCCATCGTTCTTAGCTCTTGACAAGAACTGAATTAGAGGTGCATCAGAGTAGTTTATTTTTTTTAATTAGGAAACAAATCCCACCCTCAGAGAAAAATATTTGGTTTACACCCCAACAGTTTTCATCTCAGAGCATTACAGAGTCTCTCTCAAGTTTTGTTTTGGGGTTTTTTTGGACATTGTTTTTGGTGTTTCCCCTTTTCCCTAGCCCCCTGGGAAGCAAAGGTATCCATGGAATATTTAGAGGTGAGGTGTTTTTTTCATTTAACCACCATGCTCCACAAGAGCAAAACAATGGTTTAGGCTCATTGTTTAGATATAACATAAATATTTAAGCAGACACTTCCTGTCCTACCATACTGAAAATGACTCTTTGCAGCCAGAGGCTCCATCTGCTCTGTACCAAACCAGTCTTTCGACCAAAAGAAACATAAAATATTCCCATCATTATTCAAAAGCTCTAACCAACAGAAACTGCCCCATGGCTAGAAGCTAAATATACAAAAAGTGTGGCTAAAGAGCAAGTTATCTGAAGGGGGCCTACAGGAAGGCTGGGGAGGGACTATTGACAAGGTCTTGTAATGCCAGGACAAGGGGCAATGGGTTTAAACTGACAGAGGGGAGATTTAGACTGGATGTTAGGAGGAAGTTGTTTGCAGTGAGGGTGGTGAGACACTGGCACAGGTTGCCCAGGAAGGTTGTGGCTGCTCCCTCCCTGGAGGGGTTCAAGGCCAGGTTGGAGGAGGCCTTGAGTGAGCTGTACTAGTGGGAGGAGTCCCTGCCTATGGCAGAGAGTTGGAACTAGGTGATCCTTGAAGTCCCGTCCAAACTTATTATTCTATGATTTTGTGATTCTATGTAATTTGCTGAATTCAATAATTCATTAAACTTCTTGGTTCTGATACCTCTCTCTTGATTAGCTAAATACTAGATAAACTAGTTAAGGATGGGAACCAAATTCTGCTCTTTGACATTTTGGTCAAATCTGGCCTTTGCCAGATTTGGGATTTGGGATTTCTTCAGCATTCATTCAATATATAGG
Organism: Semnornis frantzii; assembly: GCA_013399775.1. Lineage (NCBI taxonomy): Eukaryota > Metazoa > Chordata > Aves > Piciformes > Ramphastidae > Semnornis > Semnornis frantzii. The sequence continues at coordinate 9,890 of VWYK01021056.1, read as the reverse complement.
TGACAGCATCCAGGTAATTTATTCACATAAGTAATGGAGACAGAACTTTTAAAGCTTCTCTAAGTAACTGTGTCTTCTGTTCATGACAATTAGGGATAAATTGGAGATGTTCAAGTAGCATGTGGACCTATACACTATGTACAACAGTATATATGCTTGTTAGCACTTTCTTCTTTTGTTCAGAAACATATAAACCTTGCTCTTAGTTACATTATACTACCAACCAAAACACATCTGGACAAATGTCCATTCATTATCTTATCCAAAGCAAGTATGAACAATCTTTGAAAAATCCAAGTAAAGAGCAGAACACAATTTCATCAACTCGGGATGTTTATGCAATACAAAAATGCAGGCAATATCACGGTCCTAACATCAAAACATTTCTAGATGAGTTTTCAATCTCCACTCTATGCATGAGGCAAGATTTTCAGAGCTTTTTAAATCTCCCAGACCTTGTGCTTTCACTACAAAGCTTAAATGATCCAGTCAATCAATCACACAAATTCTAATACTTGTGCTTGCAATGGAACAACAGTCCAGAAGCCACAAGCACAGGATGAAAAGGGCAATGTGACCAGCAACAGGAACTAACAACACTGACTCACCTCCTGTGACAACCAAGGTAAAGGAACAAAAAGGCAAGTTGATGAGTTTGGTTTCTTGGGGAACCAGAGCTGGCAGCAACTGCAGTTAGTACAGCAGGCATTGCTTTTGTGTCATCTTGCTAGATGCTGTTGACAGTCCCAGTAAGAATACACATATATATGTACATATTTCCCAGAGAATGGAAAATATTTATAGACAACAGATTTTATTTAATCCAGCAAAGAAAGTCACAATTTGGTTGTTTTAAACTTTAAAAATCTATTTCCTATTGTCTGGGTTAATGAAAAGCTCAACATGAACCTGAAGTGTGCATGCAGCCCAGACAGTAACCGAGTGTTGGGCTGCAGCAAGAGCAGTGTGGGCAGCAGAGCAAGGGAGGGGATTCTGCCCCTTTGCTCTTGTCAGACCCCATCTGGAGTCCTGTGTGCAGTTCTGGATCCCCAGCATAGGAAGGACATGGAACTGTTGGAGTGGGTCCAGAGGAGGGCCACAAAGATGCTCAGAGGGCTGCAGCAGTTCTCCTATGAGGACAGGCTACAAGAGTTGAGGCTCTGCAGCCTGGAGAAGAGAAGGCTTTGAGGAGACCTTAGAGTAGCCTTCCAGTATCTAAAGGGAGCCTACAGGAAAANGAGACACTGGCACAGGTTGCCCAGGGAGGTTGTGACTGCTCCCTCCCTGGAGGTGTTCAAGGCCAGGTTGGAGGATGCCTTGAGTGAGCTGTACTAGTGGGAGGTGTCCCTGCCTATGGCAGGGGGTTTGGAACTAGATGATCTTTGAGGTCCCTTCCAACCTTACCATTCTGTGATTCCCAGAAGCCAGTTTGAAAATGTCTGGCAAGTGTCTGAATTTTGCCCTTTAGAGTACACACTATAAAGACAGTGGCCACTGGACACAACTCCTGTTAGAAGATTAACCATTGCTACTTATTTACATTCTTTTGCATTAGCTCTTTTAAGACTTTTATCAATTACAGGGGAAA
>VWYK01021053.1:0-25222 GCA_013399775.1 Semnornis frantzii | reverse complement strand
TATTCAATGTCTCTGGAATTTTCATATTGTTGTTCATAATTAAGACACTAATCTAGAGGGTTAGTTCTAAACTACCACAATCCAGTACTCTCAATCTGCCACATGACACCAAAAAAAAAAAAAATCAGCTTGTTAGTTCTGTCCTCAAAAAAAACAGCTGTCATACATTTGCAGTAGGTTAGACAGTTCCTTCCCTGCAATATGTCTTTAACTTCAAAAAAATGGATAAACAAAACAAATCCAAGGTTCTGAGTCTACCCTACCTGAATTTGTGTACAAATTCATGTTAAAACTCATTTTCTGAAAAATCAAGGGTATCTTGAGATGGAAATAGTCAACAAGCTGCACAATGATGATTTGAGGAATCATTCCAACCATGATCAGTTGTGTCCACCAAGCATACACCAGTAAACTTGACTTGTGTTTAATGGTTGACTCCAGCAAGGAATGAAATGCTAAATATTGAGCATTGCTAAGGGCCTATTGATAATTTATTTTTACTGTGTGCTATCACATGAGAAATGCCCCTTGATGCTCTCAACACTGCACCAACATTGTGGCTGTGCACTGAGTCATTGCAACTGTGAGAACAGAAAACAGTGCAGCTGGTGTATATGCTGATATGGAACAACTGTGCATGGTGCAATTACCCAGATCACATCTGTAAACCTGCATGGGTCAAATATTCAATGGTACAGTTACTGTTTAGTGAGTAAAATCTGTGTTAAAGGAGAGTTTTTACTAAATGTCCAAATGTCCTATGAAAATCTTCAAGGGATCTCATACTCTCTTAAATAGAACATCTGTAAAACTACTCATGAAGTATCCTCTGTAAGTACCCTCATGAAGTTCAACAAGGGGGAGATACAAAGTACTGCACTTGGGTAATAACCAGCCCATGCACCAGTATATGCCGGAGGCTGCCCATCTGGTGAGCAGCTTGGCAGAAAAGGACCTGGGAGTCCTGGTGGACACCCAGTTAAACGTCAGCCAGTGAAATGCCCCTGTGGCAAAGGTCACTAATGGTGTTCTGGGCTGCAAAAAGAGCTTTACTTTGAGGTAGGTAATCCTTTCCCTCTGTTCAGCACTGGTGAGGCCACATCTGGAGTACTGTGTCCAGTTCTGGGCTCCTCAGTAAAAGAGAGTCACAGAAGCACTGGTGAAGGGACTGGAGTATCTCTCCTATGTGAAAAGGCTGAGAGAGCTGTGGCTGTTCAGCCTGGGGAAGAACAAGCTCAGGGGAGATCTGTTAACGTGTATAAATACCTGAAAAGAAAGTGCAGGGAGGACAGAGCCAGGCTATCCTCAGTGGTGCCCAGTGACAAGACAGGAGGCAATGGGCACAAACTGGAACATAGGAGATTCCCTCTGAACAGCAGAAAACACTTTTTCATTGTGCAAGTGCTGTGGTAGGCCTAAAAAGATCAAGTGGGCTTGTAAATGTCCTGGATTGCCCAGGCATGCTCCCCTGCTCCCCCTCCCTCTGTGCTGGGGGTGGTGGCCACAGAAAAGGGGACAAAAGCCCCAGCTTCACCTAATACGGGCAAACTGCCATTCTGATTGCCTAATCTATGACCAAAGGCCCATCAGTCTTGGGCTGAAATGGATATAAAGGGTGAGCAGGCAGCACAAGGGTGTTCTCTGCTAAGGTGCTCTCTGCTATTGTATCCTGCCTGCTGAGGCTCTGATGCCTCCATGCATTTGGCCTGCACAGCCAGCGTGACACCGTGCTGAGACTGCACACCGCAAGATGTCCTGCCTGCACATGAGAGCCTGCTGCCAAGAGAGCCAGGACCAGCTCAGAGATGTCTGCCTCCTTTCTGAAGTGTCCAGGAGCCTGAGGAAGCTCCAAAGCCTCTAGCAGCTTTCAGTCTGGCAGCAGCCCCGCCATGTGCTTTGGGTATTGGCCCATGATATTTTTGTGAGTAAATACTTCAAGCCTCTTGTAATCATTGCTTGCCTTCTGCCATAAGCAGAAAGGAGCTTCCTGTGTCCATCCAGCGGCTAAGCAGGATAACTAACTGCAAGCAGTGTAAGTGACCACACAAACCTTCTCTTCAAGTAAAAATGTTTTCTTACGCTAGTTGACTTTAAAGTGTTCCAGTTTTGCCTGTTCCCTGTATGTATAAATTTCCAAACCGTGCATTTTTGAACCTTGTATATTAAGTTTTGTGGCAAGATTTAATGTTAATAAACAGTTTTTACAGTTATTAACAATCTGTGCCTGGACATCAAAATTAATATAATTATTAATTTGAATCTTTTTATTACAGCAAGTGACTGAGCACTGGCACAGGTTGTCCAGAATGGTGGTGGAGTCTCCCTCCTTGGTGACATTCAAAAGCCACATGGACATTGTACCGGGTGACCAGTTCTAGGTGGCCCTGCTTGAACAGGTGGTTGGACCAGATGAACTCCAGATGTCCCCACCAACATCAACCCTTCTGTGATTCCGTTATTTAGAATATCGGTTACTAAGAATTAAAGGAAATCGCAAGTAGAGGTAGTGACTCCATGTACCCAGCAGATGGCAGAACCCAGCTGAGGCCCGGGCCCTGGCTGGCATTGAGAGCTAATGACAAAAGGCTGAACTACAGCATCTGCATAGGATCTGGACTCTGTCAAAAGAACTGGGAAACTACTCTCTGAAAGTCACTGTAAGATTTCCAGAATACTTTGATTTTGAAATTATCATCTTGGTAAAAGGAGAAAGTTTGATTGGCATGAAGGGAGAAGAAAAAACAACTAGTTGTTAACAATGATTAATTGGCTCTTTTGGCTCTCTGACTCAGCATATGAGATGCAGATATGCTCACCATATCTGCATTAAAAGCACATTATAGCAAAAGGCGTCTGATTGAACTTAAGTAATATCAAACAGAGCTATAGATAAAGGAGTAAGAAATTTCAAGCCTGTATGTCAAAACCAGAAATCTATTAAATGTCCTAGCGAATTAGGCATTTGCTAAGGCTTGCCAATGCTGTAGGTGTTATCCAAACAAATCATTTCTGAGACGTCACTGTATCTGGATCTGCATGAGATCTTTCAATGTTCCTGCACTATATGCATATTCATAAACCCTTCCATCACCCCTGCATCATTTCTTACCCAGAGATCAAGCATTTGTCCATTTCAAATCCTTCAGGGGCTCAACTCAACAGGCATCCTTAGAGCACTCTCCTGATATGCTCTTCAGCTGGCCTCCCTCTGAAGTGTGGAAGCAGCTGTATCCAGGCAAATGGAGATTATGTTCACTCAATTACATGATAGGCCAGCAGGCAGAGCTGTTACCAAGAGCATATAAGACAGATTCAGCTCCTCTACCAGAGGTGATCTGGGCATGCTGCTGTGAAAATAATTCCCAGAAGTACCTGCTTCCCCCAGAGGGTGCCCATGAACAGGGTCTTGACATATAAAACTGTTATTAGATAAAAATCATAAATAACACTTCCTAATGAACATTACGACTGTGAGAAAAAAAGGTCTCACTCCCTCTTATGACTGAAACGTTCTAGAAAACAGAGTTTATTTGGTGTCAATTTTTTGTAGAACAGAAAACATTCCCAACTCTACCACCTAAAACTCAGTGGTGATCTTTTGGGCTTAACCTAAGTCCTGGTGCCTGCCAAATACCCCAACTGATCACCACTTACCACCAAAAACTCCTTGTCTCCAAACCCATAGTTCCAGTGCTGCTTCAAGAGAGGCACACTCATACTTTCTCTCTGGGAACACTGAAGAATTTGATAGGGAATTGGGCAACTGATAAGGCTTCCAAGTGCCACACTCCTGAGTAAAGCTGTTTTCTGGTTACTCTTCATTCAAACCAAGCCAAGGAAAAAGGAAAATAAAGGTGTTTACATACAACTTCCAAAACAGTTTGCAGGAAAGTTCTTTTTTTCTCCACCTCATTTACTGTAGCCTTTTTATTAACTGTGACCATGAAGATTCTGTTTCCTGTCTGTATGACACCTGAAGTTGCATCTACAGAAATAAAATGCTTCTCAGTGGACCATGGTAGCTTGTAGAGCCAATCTCTCACAGAATCACAGAATACCAGCATGTCTGGGGTTGGAAAGGACCTCTAGAGATGATCTGCTCCAAGTTTCCCTGCTAAGGCAGAATCACCCACAGCAGGTTGCTCAGGATTGTATCCAGGTAAGTTTTAAAAGCATACAGAAGAAACTCCACAAGCTATCTGGGGAGCCTGCTCTGGTGCACTGTCACTCTTAAAGATATTTTTCCTTATGCTTAGGTGGAACTTCCTGTGCTCAAGTTTGTGCCCTTTGCCTCTTGTCAGAAATTCTCAGCTGAATAAGTCGGATGAGTTTCAGAGTGAAAGGCTAAACTGACTTAATTTGGGAGACAGTTGTGGCATTTTTTACATTGAAACACTCAGTGTTTTACTTTACATTTATGTAAATGCATATATTTAGGGTTTGGCTCAAGTTTCACTTTCTGTACCTGGCTGCTTGCCCCAGCAAGGGGTAAAGTTCTCATTCTCTAGTGACTCTCTCTGTTTTAGGGATAAGAATCTTTTTAACCAAGATTGGTATTAATTTGACTCTGTACATGGACATACATACTTGACAGAGATGTCTAAATAACATGAACATAAGTAGACTGCTGGGCACAACAATTAACCACTTTGGAATGACAAGAGGTTGCTGTTGATTAATGTCCAACAACTCCCATCCAAAGACTCTTTAAAAGCATGCCTATTATTAGAACACTTCAATAGGATCCAGATGACATCTGCATCCTCCAAGCAAAAAGAATTTCAGTTTCTTAAACCAAGATGAATGCTTCAGCAATTCCTTGGGTTTAGAGATTGATTAAAATCCTGCCTTGAACACAAGACACTAGAACGGCTATCAAAAATGAGCAAAGACATCTCTGTACCTCTGAACAACAGCTAGATTTGCAGCACCACCAGTGTTCTACTACTTCCTATTGACTATAATGCCTTTTCAGCACTACCTAAACTTAAAGAGCTTAAGATGGGATTCCAGATTCCCCTTAAATTATTGCAACATCAGCTTTTAAGGTGCTTACTTCCTTCTTTTGGTCTATTTCAAAACATTGCTTCTTGTCTAAATCTCCTTTCCAGAGAATAGGATATTTAACTGCTAAGGCACTCAGGCACTTTCTTTCATCAACTGATACAATGAACTATCCAAGATTACCTCCTGTCTGACTCTGCTCACTAGGGAAAGCAAAGTACAGTAGGGAGAAGAAGGTGGTGCAGAAGATCCTAAGTTCTCCTATAGCAAGTGTGTCAATCTGACACAACGATGAAACAAGACTCTTTCACCAAAAGCCTAAGCTCTGAGTTCCACGCCACTGGTAAGCACTTTTGTAACAGCCTCTCTTTAGCACATGCATCCCAGAACAGAATAATCTCAATGCTGGCAAAATTTGTGGGTCTTCATAAACTAGACTGCAGCTGATGAAGGAATATTGAAATATTGTAAAGGAAGAAGCTCTGTTACACTACTTTACCATCAGTTTTCAAAAATAGCTTTTTTGTTGGAAGTCAACAGCTGGCTTAAGACCATGTTTTCCTTCTATACAATTTGTCTGCCTGACTTCCTTCCCTTTCTTTCTTTCATTTTTCATTGTCCTTTCTGATCATGATAAAAATTACTAAGATTTCCAAATCACTTACCCATACTGGTTTCACCCAGATTTGGCCTACAAAACACATGCCAGTGTAATGAGAACTGTATCTTACAAAATGAATGCCAACACCTAACCTAACTGCAGCTAATTAAGGTGTTTTGGACTATGCTAAGCACTTTGTCAGCTCACCTCAGCTTGTCTATAAGAGAGACTCACACCACAGAAATTACTTCATTTTTGAAATGAGTTAGAGTTATATGGAAGAATAATGTATCCGGTTTAGTCTCAACAGAGAAAAGGAGAAACTTAGGGTTTTTTTCAGCCATACTATTTGCTGTGATAAAAATGGGAAACTGCGTATTTATCGTATATATCACTAGCTCATTCAGCATGGAGCTATGTTAACCTCCCTGTTTCACTGAACTTGTGGTCTGCTTGAGATGCTTAACAATACCTTAAATATTACCTTTAATGGAACACTGTCGATTAATTTGGACAAGTCTGTTTAAACTTGATGTATGTCTGCTGCTTCACTGCTCAGTGTTTTTGCACAGGATGTGACAGGGAACAAGATGAAAAAGAGGAAATTAAAAGAAAGTAACATTTAGACAAAATCAAACTGCCAAAGTATAGAAGCAGTTTAACACCTTTTCCCTCTCAGAAGAAGTTTAACTCTCATAGCAAAAAGAAAGTTGCTAGAGGTCAGGATCAACACCTGTAATCACAGGTCGCAGTGAGTGGAAGGACAGAGAAGTGTGTCCAGCTGCATCTACTCAGCAGTGCCTTATGCACAATCAAGAGAATGGCAGGTGTTGGAAAGGACCTCTGGAGGTCATTGTCATGAGTTGAGTTGAACCTGCTGCTCATACTCAGTATCGTGCTGCTGTCATGGTAACTTCACAACGAAAAGTGCTACCTGGAGCAAAGTTCAGACTGTAACATGAGAGACTTCCTCTTCCGACTGCTGCTTTCGGTTTTGGGGTGTTGCTGTTTTCAGCTGTACAAGAGGCCGTGTGCGGGGCGGGACTAGGTCGCTGGCTTCTGCTGCCGCCTCTGTGTTTTGCAGCGCTTTTCTGCAAATACGCTATGGTATTATGTACTGTATCCTTTCCATTAAAGCTCTTCATCTCAACCTAGACGGGGGGGTTGGGGTTACTTTTCCTCCCGTCCGTATGGGGCAGTTGAGAGCAGACTCTGTTAACCCAGGACGATCATCTAGTCTAGCCGTCCTGCCCAGAGCAGGTAATCTGGGACAATTCAGAAGCCGGCTGAAAGGAGAGAAGGTCTGAGACATAAATCCACTCCCTAGCCCCTCAGCGTGCACATTCGGAGCGGAGTCAGCGTTGTGGAAACAAAACGCAGAAGCTGGGATCCGCGCAGAAGCTGGGAAGGTTGTTTTCCACACCCAGAACTCCGTGCTGGAGCTGGTAACCCCACATCCGAGGTCAGCTTTCAGAGCTGCTGTCCGGCTCCGAAACCAGGGCTCGGGCTTTTGCTGAGGACGACTTGATACCAGGGAGCAGCCAGAACAGGCGAGGCCCAGGCTCAGGCCCAGCGTTGCCACCGCTCCCACCGTGAGGGGATAGCAGCTTCCCGCGCCGCAGGGGGCAGCCAGAACAGGCGAGGCCCAGGCTCAGGCCCAGCGTTGCCACCGCTCCCACCGTGAGGGGATAGCAGCTTCCCGCGCCACCTCCAGGCACGGGCACGCCGGTATCTGTGCTAAGGACAAAACTTCGTGCCCGCCCCGCCGGCTTAACTACTCAGGGCCCTCTTGGGAGGGCGGACAGGAGCGTGCTTAGGGAGGGAGCTTCTCCCCGTCAGCGCTTGGAAGGGCCCTGACAGGGTACGTCCCCGCCTCGGCGATACCAACTCACCGTGGGGGTAATAAGCCGTTCTTCGTCACTACGGCAGACACTCCGCGCCAAACTGCGTGCCTGAAGCGCTCCGCCTACAGTTCGTGCTCTTCCGCTGCGAGTGGGCGAGGCGCGGCGCCTCCTCGGCGCAGGCGTACTGAGTGCAGACGACCAGTGTCAGAGAGAATGGAGGAGATGCAGGAGTCGGGCGCTGGCCGGGCTGGCGCTGGGGCTGCAGCGATGGCGGAGGGCGGCAGCGAGACGAGCGACAGCGTCACTAGAGAGGAGGCCGCGGCAGCGCCACCGCCGTGGTCCCCTGCGGCGGCCGCTGTGGGCGAGGGCGGCGGGGCGAAGCCGCTGAGCGCGGCGGAGTACGCGCGGCGGGTGCACCAGTGGCTCTGGGACTCGTACTGCGGATATCTCAGCTGGCAGTGCTGCCTGCCCGCCCTCCTCGCCGCCTCCGCCGCGCCTGCCTACACCAACGGCTCCCCTCGCGTCGCCGCGCCGCCCCCCCCTCTTTCCCCACCGCCAGGGGTGGCCGCTTACTACTACAGCCCCTTCTACCTCTTCGCTCCTCCACCGGCCCCCACGGCCACCGCCGGGCCGGGGCCCCGAACCGGAGCTGCCGCCACCACCCCTGCTTGGCCGGGAGCGGCAGGAAGATTGACCCCACTGCCCAGAACGGCCTCCCGCAGCCCCCCCGGCACCAGCAGCATCCGCGCCCCCCGGGAGACGGCGCGGCCGGCAGGTAACGGCGAGCGGGCGGGCCCGGGGAGCGATCTGAGTCTCTTCACATCGTGTGAGGAGAAAGGACGGCGGCCGGCCTGGCTCCTGGGACCCGTGGGGAGGTGCCTGGCAGCGCCCGAGCCCCCGGTGCTGGGGATGGGGTGGAGACGTCTGCCCTGCTGGCGCCCGTTGACTTCGGGCCCCTAGGAAACGGAATCTCGAGAAAGGGAGGTGGGGGGTCGGCAGCAGTGGGGGTCTCTGCGCTTCTGTGAGCTGCAAACTTGGGCACATACCTGTGTCTTGTAAAAAGTGACAGCCCAAATAGCGAGTTTGTAAATGCAGAGCGTTATCCGTGAGCGTGTTTGAGAGGGTTGCCCTGTGTACAAGGCTTGTGCTTGTAAGATGTTTTCGCGGACATTGAATAAGTTTCCCAGTGGAGATTATTCTTGTGTTCACAGGCTTGTAACGCATCTGGTGTTGAAAATAGCCTTTTGGGACGATGACATCTAAACTAGCTTTGTCTGGTTTAGTGGACTGTGGTGCTTGGATAAAATAATTTTCTTTCTCTGCTTCATTTTCATTAAAACATACTTATATTTCCCAAGCTAGCAGCAGGACCCGAGATAAACAGAGTATGTTACGCCATAAATACGAGGACTGTACAGAACAGTGCTTCTGTTTATATTTGCTTGAGTGCAAGACAAATTTACTCTGATCACATCAGAGATAAAACCTGAAACACAAACATTTCTTTACAAGGTGAGGAGCACTTAGGTGACATTGTCTGGATGTTTGGTAGCACCTTGAGTAATGGTAGAAAACCACAGAGCGGAAAAGACTGCCGAAGGACTTTGGAGGCAAGCCACATTTTTCTTTTTTTCTTCAGGGCAAAGTACAGCGTTACAGGTTCGTAACAGCAGCTGAGTGTGAGGGGAGTACGTTTAGTTGCTTTTTGTTTCTTTAGTAGGGAATATATCTTCTGTACTTCCTTCTTTCTTGTAGTTCTGAGCAGATGTTGTTTAAACAAGATTATAACCCCAAGGACTGTTTTCTGCAGTTGTGCCCTGATGCTGACTTTATAGATTGCCTATAAAGAGGCGTTGAGAAGAAGGATAGTGACAAAGGTTAGGCTGAGGTGGTTCTTGTTTCTTACCCAGCTTTTGAAGAATTAATTCTATATGTTAAAGGCAATTTAGGGCATGAATAGTATTTCATGCTGCTGAACATGTTTTTTCTGAATGCTGAATACTGCTGCAGTGCCTGGCCTTCTTCAGGGAGCTCTGTATGTGGTACAGAGATATGGTTCAATTATAAACAAAGACCGTCGTGCCAGTACTTTGGCTCCAGATTGCAGATGGATCTCTCTGGAACAGCTAAAGCGATTACAGCGGCTTCCTTTCTGCTGCAGATTATTGCCCACACGGCAGGCTTGGCAGGGCAGGTCGTACATCTGTCTACGCTGCTGCAGTTTACCGCCCAGCATGCTTATGTAAGCCAAAATAAGTGAGAGCTTATGATAATGTTGCTGATTTCAAACCGTCAAAAGGTGGAACTGGTAACTGCCTCTTCCTGTTCGGTTTGCCTGCAGGCAAGTGCCTGAACACCAATACTAACAGCACTCTAGGCAGAAGCAGACTTTTTGTGGATGGTCATCATGGCTTAACACTTTTCCTCCTCTTGCCCCTTCCTGCCTTACTGCAGGAGACTGCCCTCTTCTGCAGGCAACAGCATGGCAAAAAGTGCATCCACACCTCAGGTGCCCTGTGGTGACTGCTGCAAACCTGTCTTTATTACTGACTTGGTGTACAGTCCTAGACTTGGAGCTGAGACGGATGCATGTTGTGTTTGGCTCTCCCTAATACTGAAGTAGTAACTTCTGGCAAAAGAGTGGGTTTCTGATATGAGGAACATCAACATTGCTGCAATGGAAATCTCCCAGAGTCTGAGGGTTACCAAAGTGTGTTAGTATAATGGAGTTATAGCATAATTTGAGTACTTAAATTTTTAGCCCCACTTAGCTTCACCCTTATTTGGTTACTGAATAGTATATATTCAAACCGAAACAGTGCCCATAACTTCAGCAAATGTGCTCTTTTGAACAGAGCAAATGAAGACTTTATCTGGTGCTGTTTGCTTAAGCCAGGGCTGGGAGACTGCCTGTGCTCCCTTCTGCTTTGAGTAAAAAAAAGTCAATTAGATTGTAATTGACAAGTCGGATGTGCTTTGACAAAACTGGATCCATTTTAGTGTTACATATGTGTGTTATGCTACTTGATAATGCTGATGCAGTGATTGACAAAACAGGTGAGAAACAAAGATGTATAAAGCAAGGTATGCTAAACTTGCTCTTACTGAATCACTTCTTGATTATAAAAAGTAAGTGCCATAGGCTTTTGGCTTGCACAGCTTCCGAGTCCAGGGCTGGCAGTGCCAGTGCCAGCAGCTGAGCTGTGAAGGCTTACTTCAAAGTGAAATCCAAGGATGGTTTTTGTAATCAGAGAAAGGAATTATTTTCTTCCCCCTTTCCTTCTTTCCATTCTGTGTGTGGGTGGATGTTCTCAGACACTAACAACTCCAATCACTGTTCCCCATAAGTTACATCTAGGAATGTTTGATCTTCATGGTCTTGAAAATCTTTTTCCAACCAAAACAATTCTAAATTATTCTACTTGGCAGTTTCTAAAAGAAGTTTTGATGCAAGGCCTTGCTGGTTTCATGTGAGAGTCATGCTCATCCTTTGGGGCAAATGGGTAGATGGGTCCAACTGAAATTGTTCTGTAACATTTTTCCTTGGAAACTTTCTATGATACTCTTTAATGTTTTCTTTGCTTTAATCATCTGAGGTAGCCTTAGCAAAAAAAGCTTGTAACTGTGACTACTTATTTTGTCCCCATTTGCATTTAATTACATGGGACAAATGTGTTACATTTTCTGGCTCATAGTAGGGCATCAGGCTGTGTTTTATTCTAATAACTAGGTCTATAGGAATGATTATGTCAGGTATGACTAATATTTTCATCCTCCTCTGTATCTGGGTCTGACTGGAGACAAAACAGGCTGTGTTTTACTTTGAGAAGCTGGTGCTTGGTATGTAGGGAAGCCTTGCTGCTGAGCAATAGTTTGGTAGATCTAAAATCTAATTTTTATCTGAGCTCTCAGATCCGCTGAAATCTGTTCTCTATGAGGGTTTTGTAAACAAAAACATACAAAAATCGATGCATCTTCAATGTTGTTCAATTCTTTAGCAGGATAGGATTTTGACTGCAATACTAATTATGAGGGCACTCAGTTCTCAGAGTTGAGTTTAATTTAAGAAGATTCTTATGACTCAATTCAGATTACTTTTTGTTCACACATTTTTTTAAAGTCTTCTTGAAGACGTAAGTGGAAATTAAGATCTTTAAGCAATGTTAATGTGAAATGTTCCTTAGATGACAGTGTCAACTTTTGTGTTAGTGCAGTAACATCTGGGTAATGTTCACTGTTTCTCTTGCAGGTCGGGAGTTCATGATCCCTTCACTGGCACACAGGTTCATAGCAGAGATGGTGGATTTTTTTATTCTCTTCTTTATAAAGGCAACCATTGTTTTAAGTATTATGCACCTCAGTGGAATAAAGTAAGTTGAACAATTTAAAGCTTTGCTATATAGCTTTAAGCTCTTGGTGCTCTTTGAGGTGTGATGATGTGTATGTGGTGTTCTTTAGTAAACAGATATTTTTGTAAATAGATATTATACAGATAACATCTTTCAGATGCCTTAAACTGCTGCATGAAAGATGCTGGAAGATGGTAAACCCCAACCAATAACACTGAAGTGATGGCGAGAACTGTATGGATATTGCTCCTATAATGTAATGAGGGTGAATGAAAAAGAGGGACTCTCAGTTAATTTTCAGTGTATTCAAGGAGGTTAGGCTGAGGTGTGGTCATGGGAAAAATACACCCTTATGGGCTCAAGACAGACTTCAGGCTAAGGCCGTATTGAAGGAAATGCAGCTTGTGCAACACCGTGTTCTTAATTCCTTACCTTTTTTGATCCTGAAGTCTGGATAAAGAGGAGGGCAAGTAGTACAAATGAGATGGACTGGTTTAAATTCCTCACTCACTGGAAGAAAGACATTGATGTGCTGGAGCAGATCCAATTAAGGGCAGCAAAGCTGGTGAAGGGTCTTATGAGAAGTGGTTGAGGGAACTGGGCTTGTTTAGCCTGGATAAAAGGAGGCTCAGGGGAGACTTTTTCTTGCTCTCTGCAATTATCTAAAAGGAGGTTGTAGTGAGGTAGGTGTTGGATCTCATTTGACAAGTAAGAAGACATAGGATGACAGGAAATAGATTCAAGTTGCAACAGGGGAGGTTTACATTGAATATGAATTCATTAGAAGAATGGTTGAGCATTGGAGGTAGCTGCCCAGTGCAGTGGTGGAATCACTGTCCCTGGAACTGTTCAAATAAAAGCATATAGATGTGATGTTGAGAGCTATGGCTTAGTGGTGGGCTTGGCAGTGTTAACAGTTGAACTTGATGATCTTGGAGGGGTTTTTCCAACCTTTGTGAGTCTATGAAGTCAGACTGCACATATTTATGCAAGTAGTGATTCTTACCTAGGTCCATGAGTGAAAAGTCCTTGGATAAATATCTGTTCCAAGTTTGTCCATTCCAGGTATCAGATGAGAATGCTAATTCAAGTTTACCTTGTGAAAATACCCAGCTGATTCCAGATTGGTGCAGGTTTGTCAGGGAAACAGCTGAAGGTTTTTAGTTGCTTTAGATTAAAAGCTTCTTGAATGCCAGGGTGCTTGCCTCTGGAGGAGTATGGTGAACAGTAGTCTCTACAGAGAATGAGGAGCTCTGATCATGCAGAGGGAGGTTTGTTCTCCCTTGCTCGCTTTGGAAGGCTTGCAGCTTCTAGCTTGCATTTCTGGAGAAGAGTGCTGCCATTTCTTTTTCCTTGGGAATTCCTTTTGAGAAAGAGACTTTGTATGCCTTCCATTCATAGGCAGTTGGGCAATCACAGGTAGAATCTGGTTTGTCTCCCAAGAAGTGTGAGAATTTTCAGAGCAGTTCTGCAGCTCACTACCCAGGAATACTGTTATGCACAAGTGGTAATAAAGAATGATCTTTGCTGAGTGGAAAGGACAAAAACCAGGCAGCAATTCAGAAGGAGACCTGGTGTTGTGAATTTTAATGGCTTGTTTAGTATGACAGAAGCTAAGGAGCTTTTTGTTCTTTTGCTAATCCCAGAACTGAAGGATTGAATCGTAGCATTAAAAGGGTAAATTGGTGCTGGGAGAAGGGTGGTTTTAAAGTTTGTTCCTATTTTGCACAGGGACATCTCTAAATTTGCCATGCATTACATCATAGAAGAAATAGACGAAGATACGTCCATGGAAGATTTGCAGAAAATGATGGTAGTAGCTCTCATCTACAGGTTGTTAGTCTGCTTCTATGAGGTAACTACTCATAAACAGTAGTTCTTTAATTAATACTTGTCCATTGTGACTGACATTTATCCAACAATTGACTTATAAAGCAAATCCTCTTCCTGGTAGTTTGGATGATGTTGAAGCTTATGATATGACATGGTTTGGAGGAAAACCATGTTACCCAGGGAGCAGTCAACAACATGGTGGCACGTGGAACTGAAATAGCTTTTCTTTTCCAGATAATCTGTATTTGGGGTGCAGGTGGAGCAACCCCAGGGAAATTCCTGCTTGGACTGCGTGTGGTGACATGCGATACGTCAGTGCTCGTTGCGCCCAGCCGTGTGTTAGTCATTCCATCCTCTAATGTCAGTATGACAACGTAAGTGCTCTTAGCTCAGCCACCTCGCATTCAGACCAGCAGTGTGGGAAGCGTGCGACTGGGAAGGAAATAAACCATTGCTTCATCATTTGCCTTTGCAGTAATTACATTGCAAGAGCTATTGGTAGATTCTGTGATTAAAGAGTAAAATAATTACTCAATTGTGAAGGTTTTTCAGGTCGGGTAGTAAAATAATCTCTGAACTCTGGAGATCAATGATTTTTTTAACTTTTTTTTTTCCATGCTGTGCAAAACCGAGACTCTAAACTTAATCTTCAATTGCCTGCTTACATCAGTAGTTGATATTAAGTCACTGAATGTTTTCCTCTCATTTCAGGTCCACAATACGAGCTTTGATCAAGAACTTTTCTATTGCTTCGTTTTTTCCTGCATTCATTACGCTACTGTTTTTCCAGCATAACAGAACAGCCTATGACATTGTAGCAGGGACTATTGTGGTGAGAAGAAATGGAGTCAGATGATACCAATAGCTGAAATTTTTCAGACTGGTTTTGAGCATCCATCCCCTCCCACCCCTGTCAAACAAAGACCTACCCCAAAACTGAAATCGAGGTGTCTATCAGAATCTTTTGCCCAAATTAAATGGGAACTGATTCAGAAGCTAAAGAAAATATTTTGCTCTGGTATGATGCCAGCAGCTACCTTCAAAGTATTTGGAGTTTTCAAAAATGCCAAAGAAGTTTGGGAGAAATAATACCTGTTATCTCTGGAAGTGTTAACTTCTTGCCTTTGAGGCAAAGGCAAGCAGCTGTATTACCTGTATTCTGTTCATCAGTCTGTGGAAAGCAGATGTCCGTAAATACTCCACCTTAAAAGAAGTGTTCTTGCTCCTGCAGTTTGGGATATTGGCAGGTAACTAGAAAATCACGTTGGTTCCCAAGCAGTTGTCTAAGTCATACGATAAACTGTGGGAGGAGAATAACTGCAGTATTAGGCAACAAAGCAAGTCAAAGCTACCATGCATATGTAGAAAGAGACTAGCAGTGTTTTAATCATGTCCCTTATTATTCCTTCACTGATCATATTCCTTCACCACTTTTACGTATTTTACCAGAAGTGGATGTGAAGTTTCTTGCATGATTGTCTCAAGCCTCGTCACTTACTTCACATGTCAGAGCTAATAAAGAGGTGAGATAACAGCTGCTTTCTCTCTGGAAAGGGTGCATTACACGGCAGTGTTAGTGGGTTGCTGTAAATAACTTTGGAGCCATGAATCGCACAGGTCATGCCAATAGAAGGTAACAGTTTTGCTTCTGCTGGGAGTGAAATCTCTTGGCTGTTCCATGTGTGTAATACCAAGCAAAACAATGAGATGTGTTTTGGCAGTATGCAGAAAACGTGAACCCAAATGTGTTATGGGTGTAAATCTTCCAAAGTACAAATACTGGTTGTTTCCACTTGATAATTCTGGCTAATTGTTTGTATATTCAGAATAACTTAAAATACTGAATAAAAAAGCCTGGTATTTTGCATGATTACATTATCTACAGTTTTTTTTGTGTGTGGGATGGGTAGTTGGCAAGTGATAAGAAGAAAGGGAATTGGGCATTTTTTTTCACATTTAGAAATAGGTCATCCCACTGCTCCAGTGGCAGAATGTCACAAGTGGTGTTCCTCAGGGCTTGGTGTTGGGACCACTTCTGTTTAACATTTTTATTGATGATGGAGGCACAGCATGTCAGCAGTAACTTTGCAGATGACACTAAGTTAGGTGGCAGTGTTGGTCTGCGGAAGGGTAGGGAGGTTGCACAGAGGGACTTGGATAGATTGGATGGATGTGCCAACATGAATGGCATGAGCTTCAACAAGGCCAAATGCCAGTTCCTGCACTCAGGTCACAACCTCATGCAATACTACAGGCTTGGGAAAGTGTGGGTGGAAGGCTGGTGGAAAAGGACCTGAGGGGGTTGTAACAGACAAGCAACTGAATATGAGCAGTATGCCCAGGTGCCAAAGAAAGCCAATGGCATCCTGGCTTGGATTAGAAATGCTGTGTTCAGCAGCAGGAGGGAGGTGATTGTCCCCTTGTACTCAACTCTGGTGAAGCCACACCTTGACTACTGTGTTCAGTTTTGGGCACTTCACTACAAGAGGGATGGGGAGGTGCTGGAGTGAGTGCAGAAGAGGGCAACAAAGCTGGGGAAGGGCCTGGAGAATAAATCTCATGAAGAGCGACTGAGTAAGCTAGGGCTGTTTAGTTTGAAAAAGAGGAAACTGAGGGGAGACCTCATGGCTGTCTACAGTTACCTGAAAGGATGTTGTGGAGAGGTTGATGCTGGTCTCTTCTCACAGGTAATTAGTGGCAGAAGAGAGAATGGCCTCAAGCTGTTACTGGGTGGGTTTAGATTGGACATTAGGAAACATTTTTTTCACAGCAAGAGTGGTCAGGCACTGGAATGGGCTGCCCAGGGAGGTGGTGGAGTCACTGACCCTGGATATGTTTAACAGTTGTTTGGATGACCACATCCAAACACACATTCCACATTGGGGAATATGGTTTAGAGTATGGAGTAGGGTTATTGTTTGGACTTGGGTGATACCAAGAGTCTTTTCCAACCTGAATGTTTCTGTAATTATGTGAAGTAGCAGCTTTATGGGTGTGGCTTTAGAGTCTAGTTGATGAATATAGAGTGAGTGGAGCTCTACCTGTGTAAAACAGGAGTTAAACTTTGGCCTGTGGTCAAGCCTGGTTCACGTTTAAGCCAAGTATCTCACTTCGTACCACCAGCACCAGAAACTGTAGCAGTGCTGAGCAGCACCCGGCTGGATGGCTGAAACAGTAGCATTCAGTTTAAGTTCATCTGTGACCCCAGACCAAAAAATAGCATTTCTCCTCTTTTTCACTAGAATGTCTGTTCTCCAAGAAGTTCCTCCAATCATATTTGGAAACCCCTCAAAGTACTCATGAACAATTTGGCATACTCTTCTCCTCTCTAGGCAGAAGGGTGGTAGATGTTTGTAGCATTTAGTTCCTTGCTGCTTTTTAAATGGCTCTATAAAAATTAACTGTGGTCAGGCAGCTGATGCTGACACAGGACTCCAAGATTAAGTCTACGCTACAACACTCCTTCCTAACAGGGAACCTCTAACCAATAATATAAAAGCCTCTATGATCATGCCACTGTTAACAAGGAGAGGATGGAGAAAATATGTTCCATCGCACAGGCGGAGGACTAGTCTCAGTCACAGCTGCAGCTGCCTTCATGGAGACTTAAAAGTGCCAGACAGTATTTCGTAGTTTTTATTGATGGCATTTATCCCATGGTTTAACATGTTAATTATACTGTAATAAACATGGCTTTAATATTAAACTTTTCCTTATTATCCAAAGTCACCACAGTCCATTTCAGTAAATAGAAAAATATATACTTAATACTTTGTACAATACTGGTTTTTGGTCCAAACAAAAATGGATCAGAAAAGCCAATAAACTTACTTTAAGAATTCCCAATTTTAAAATTTTCTAAATGGATTTAGGCAACTTTGAATAATGGGATTTACATAAAATCTGAGACAATACTAAACAAAAATGGCCGTTAACACACAAAATTAAAATTTCAATTTCACAGATTTGTTATGCCAAAAAAAGTACATAGAGAAACAAAATTGTATTTACACATTTCATAATAAAATAATAAAGGCGAGACAGGTGATAAAGGGCTGTAAGAATGAAGATATAGAAATAGCATATAATTATTAAATGAAGAACTACAGATCTAACAAGTCCTTAGCATGGATCATCCTTTAATCAGTCTTCCTCTATCAGAAAAATTTTAGTGCACAATACACCCAAACTCACTCAACTTCACACATACACCAGCACAAACTCAGCATAGAAATCATTCGTTATCAACATTCTCTACTCTATACAGCATCCCTCGCCCATATATAATTACAATTTGGAGGTGTCGGTAAACGCAGATGAGCGCACGTAGTGGTGCAGATGAAGAGGTATTGTACAAGCCATTCACTGTGCAGGCTCTACTCACGGCTACAGCCAGACCATGCCAAGTCAGTGAAAGAAAGAACTTGCTGGAGTCTAGGATAGCTTTGCTTGAGAACAGCTCTGTTCCCAGCTCTCTTTATCACAACTAACTGGGGAGAGGGAAGGGAAGGGAAGGGCAGCACATTTTTTTATTCCTTTAGGCAGATCTGACTTCAGCTAACCCAGCATGAGGTATGATCCCAACAACTGAACAATGCAGGGTAGTAGCTGCTTCCAAAGTTGCTGTATTGATTCAGCGGTTATTTTCTACGTCTAACTGCAGTCTTCATCTTCCGACTAGAAACTGAAGATCCGGAAGGAGAGAAAATATTTTTCCCATTAGTCCTATCAAAAGAAATGAGTAGTTCAGAGTTTAGGACAGGGTAGCTGAACGTGCAGTAGTAGCACTGAGCAGATATTCCAGAACAACTGTTTCATAGTCTTGTCTCACTAGTTATCAGCTGGCAACAAATGGCACATGATGAACAGGAGGAAGAGAGTTCCAGCAACCAAAAGCAATTAAACACCTCTTTTCTGGAGTAGCGGCATAACAGCTAGACATGGATTTTACTTTTCAAGAACAAGACAATTTCCCACAGGCTGATGGGTGTTATTTCTGACTTTTATCCTTTAAAGCTACTGTTGGCTCAGTTAGCCCATCACGCCAATTGAAGGCAGGTTGCCCAAACTAGTTTCAAGCTCCAGGGTCCATCTCAATGCCTCATGATTTAACAGCAGCAGAGGCTGGACGCTGTCCACTGATACTCCCCCAAGCTCAAGCGAAATTCCGATACGATCTCTTACCCCACTGTAAATCCTGGAGGCTGGCTGAAGGAAAATCCTGAAAAGCCAGAAGGCTGTGCCGGTGCTGCTGGTGCAGGAGGGTCTGCACTAAAAGTAAATACTCCTAGGTTACTTGAGAAGTTGAAATTAGAAGTATTACTTCCAAACTGGAATACAGAACCTGGGAAGATGAAATGGAAGCAGAAGCAAGTGAGAAAGTCGAAATCTGAGTTCGTCTTTTCCAGCAAAATCCTTACATTCTTCCTACTGTCTTCAAGGAATGTGTTTTACATTCCTTACATTACATTGAGGTCACTCAAAAGGCCAAAGTTTGGGGAGGGGTGCACTGAAGTGCCAGATTACTGCAGGAATAGCACACGGTAGAATCATTCACCTTATCACAATCATAAAGGAAGTCTTCAAGTAATACTGCAGCCCACGATAATAAATTGTTCGCTAACTTCTGTACCACAATGATGTTTATACCTCTGCATACTGGAGTTTATTAATATAGCCTTAAATTCTAGTACTGAATTGCGTAGATTTGTATTGAAGTAACCTTTTCAGGAGTTCATGCAGTTGATCTGGGAAAAAGGAACTGATAAGCCACACAGACGATCCAGGGATAATCTTACCTTTGGGAACTGCTGCCTGATTAATGACCGAGGAGCGCTTAGTACAAAATGTTGTTGACTTTTATTTAATAATGGAGGCTACCCTGTAAAACTTCTCAGAGGAAGAAAGGAGGCTCTTCTCCAACGTCAAATATATATACATTCTGGCAGCATGGTTTTAATACTTGTGAACACAAACCAGGTCTTTCTCACAGGTAAAGGATCAGTCCCTGCCCCCTTCACAAGGTGTTTTATATTGCACTTAATTTTTTTTTTAAGTCTTAACCCATAAAAGCTTAAAAATAATTCTGACTGTACTCTTACACAAAAAGCTCCCATTCCTAATAAATTACAAAGCCTGTTAATCAAGTCAGAGAACCAAGAACAACTCTAACAAACCCCAAAATAAAAATGCACAGTGCTTATGCCATTCTGGTTTGCAGGAAGGATTCCCTCAGCACATGTGCAATCTTACCAGTGAATACTCCATGGTTTTCAACACTTTCTTTTGATCACCCTATTTCTTAAGAATATAAACCCCACTATTTAGAGACAAGCTTGCAAATTCCCTGTCTGTCAAGTCTCCAGTGGAGAAGGCTTGGTGTGAAGCTGGCGTTCCTGTGGCACATCCTCCACAGTCGGGAGTGTGACATAATGGCTTAACTCTACCTGTAACTTTTAGAGGGCAATTCCTACACTTAATACATGCATAAGGCAGAAACCTCCTTTCTCCATATCATTTAAGGTGCACTTCATGAAAAAGAAAATGAAATGTATAATCTTGGAGACCAAAAGGGCAGAGGAGGGTCAGCACTCACCAGTGCTGGGTGTACTAGAGCCAAACCCAGGCTGTTGGGCCACTTGCTGTCCGAACACAGAGGGCTGAGTGCTGCTTGTCACTGAGCCGAAGGCAGGAGGAGCAGCAGGAGCTGGCTGAGCACCAGCTGAAAACAACGTTGTTGACAGCGAGCTGAAACTTGGAGTACTTGGCTGGCTGGACCCCTGGCTCTGGCCAAATGCTGGTGGCTGGCTGGTGCCAAATGCTGGGCCAGCAGTAAGCGCTGGAGGCCCAGAGCCAAATGGAAATGAAGAGGATGACCCTTCAGGAACAGAAGAGAAATGTCAGTATATGCTGGGTTTTTTTTCCCTGCACAAGAATCAGTCTACAAAGGTTGTAAAACCTGATGTTTCCAAACTCTGGGAGCTGAATACTCAATTTTCTTAGTTTTGTGAGTATATCAAACAAATACTACCACAGCTGCAACAGGAATTGCACCTTGACTCGTATGTTAAAAAACACCATGTTTGAGAGTCAGATAAAATTAAACCTCAAAACACATTATCTACTCAGATCACATTAACATCCATGTTCTAGAAACACATTCCCACCAACAATGTTTTAACTTGTATGTTTAGATAACACACAGAGAATATCCATTCAAATTGTATTTTTCAAACCTACGACAAACAGCTCCCCATTTATATTAGAATGAGGAGAACATGAATCTTATCAGGAGCTGCACCCCTCTCTGCCCAACTGTTTACCATGATCAACTTCTCGAGTCCAAATCAAATTTGAAAAAGAGGAGACTGAAGGGAGACCTCATCACTGTCGACAACTATGTGAAAGGACGTTGTGGAGACGTTGGTGCTGGTCTCTTCTCAGAGGTAGTTAGTGATAGAACAAGAGGGAATGGCCTCAAGCTGCAACTGGGTAGGTTTAGACTAAATATTAAGAAACATTTTCACAGAAAGAGTGGTCAGGCATTGGAATGGACTGCCCAGGGAGGTAGTTGAATCACCAACCCTGGATGTGTTTAAAAGTGGTTTGGATGTGGTGCTTGGGGACATGGTTTAGGGTGACCCTTGTAGGGTAAGGATATTGGTTGGACTTGGTGCTGAGCATCTTTTCCACACTGAACATTTCTGTGATTCTGTGATAAGACCAAAACACAACCGGCCCATCTGCTTGGCTTCTTCAGCTCTGCACACCCAGCAGAAATAACTAAATGAAAGTGCATGACGGAACAGTGACTGCATGTACACAGCAGATCTGCTGTGGAAAAGGGAACATTTTTAAAAGCCCTAGCAATGCAATTTAAGCAGCCTGCATACAACAGAAACACCCTCTTGTTTCCTTAAATTTGGAATGGCTGCATAAAACACCTCCACACCTTTGTTAAGATGTCTGAAATACAGCATCACCGCCTAAGGAGGTTACTGATTTGGAAGCTGGTTAAATTGATCTGCTGGTTGTCTTAATCTAAGACTGTTATCTCTCTTGTTTCTGATAAAAAGTGTGCAGATTTAATTTCTATGAGTGACAATATTGAGCAAACAGATCAGCCAAACGATGTCTCTTTTAGGCTGGCAGGAACACAGATGATTTGGGTGGGTTTAGTCTTGTGCTGTAGTGCTCAATCAGTGCAGTTGGGTAATGAACATAACATGAAAAAACTTCACAGATTCTTAACTCTATCTCTTCTAAATTGCTTGAAAATTAATAAAGGCTGACCCTAATGCTTATTAGAAACCAATCCTTACACAGCAGCAATTGCCCATAGAGGTCCTGTGTTCATATGTACTTGTAAAGGAAGAATTGTGCAAAGCTTGACATTATAACAGTTGAATAGTTTTAGGTATGGGAGAGAAAAAACAGGAAAGCTGTAATCCACTGACTTCTAACTGTAAGCACTGGATGGACAGCAGAAGAAAAAAACTCACTCTCATGCTGAAAGTTCCTGTACAAACCAAAAACCAGTAATCATATGAAACAACACTGCCACCAGTTCACTCCTACACTGCATTTCTGAGACTGTGAAAACTGAGCTCCAACTTTTATTGTGAATATAAATACTTGTTATTTTCCTCTCCTTCCACGCATTTTCCAGAGTAAAATATTCATGAAACAGTATTTCCTTGGTAAACAAGATCACAGGATGTTAGGGGTTGGAAGGGATCTCCAGAGATTGAGTCCAACCCCCCTGCCAGAGCAGGACCATAATCTAGTGCAGGTCACACAGGAAAGCATTCAGACAGGTCTCGAAAGTCTCCAGAGAAGGAGATGCCACAACTTCTCTGGGGAGCCTGTTCCAGTGCTCTGTGACCTTTACAGTAAAGAAGTTCCTCCTCATGTTGAGGTAGAACTTTCTGTGCTGTAGTTTCTATCCACCTGATCCACTGTGCAATGGCAAAATGAGAAAAGCATCTACTTAAAATGTACCTGTGGAACTTGATGTGGTTGTAGCTCCAAAGGTGAAGCCTGAATTTGCTGCATTGCTACTGCTGGTGCCTGAACCAAACAGAAATGAAGACAGACTTGTGCCGGTGCTGGAAGATGTGGTTGCTGGTTTATTTTCTTGGGAGAAGCCAAATGACTGAGACGCTGCAGGTTCTCCAGAACTGCCAAAAACAGAGCTGCTCACAGTGTTGCTGGGTTGTCCAAACACGAAAGGAGTGGGAACTGGCTGAGGATTTGAGGAAGAGATGGCGCTGCCAAACACACTACTGCTATTGGCTGAAGTGGTGGGTACTGCCGTGCTGGAGGAGCTGGAGCTCAAGAAGCTGAAAGATGGCTTTGCTGCTCCTTGATCTGAAAGGAACAAGGGTACATAAACCACCACAGAAGTGCTGAACAGAGTACAGCACACTGACTCCTATTTCAATTACCATACAAGGAACAGTCCTGAACGACACCTCAACTGCTATTCAAGCTAATGCTACTTACCTAAGGTCCAGATTTAACATGCTGATTGCTGCCATCCACAATTAAAGGAATAAAGGGATTGTGAAGAACAAGGAGATTGCTGCAGTCTAGGCTTCCTTGGTTACAAAGGCTAAACATTACCTGAACCAGTATCAACCAGTACTTCTGAACTCTTCAAAGAAAAGATCTATTTCAGATGTTCTTAGGAGAACATCAATGACCTCTAACAATGTCATGCTTTTGCTCAACAGAGTACTGAAAAAATGATACAGGTTTGTAGCTTTTTAGAAAATACAGCCCTGTGCCTACACTTCTAAGTCAGGCAAAGCTCCCCACCCTCCAGCCTAATTGTTCCCAGCTTGACTGTACTTAAGGCAGCTGCTTTTAAGAGCAACAGAGAAGAACTCTCCATTAAGATCACTGTTATAAAGGACTGAGCACAGTGTTGCCCATGTAGAAGGGAGCTGCTCTTTAAAGTCAGTCACCGTAAACTGCTGGGCTAATTCCCCTTACTAATTTGTGACTCTCCTTTCTATTTCTCACTATCTTTTTTCCCCCAATACTTATGTCCCATTTTTCAGGGACTATGCCACCTGTCACAACGCTTGTTAAAATTCCCTTTTTGCATGAGGTGCTTCAATTTCCACAACTAAACTAAACTCCAGAACTTTACATGGCTGGTAAAAAAAAATACTCCAAAATTCAAACCAAACCAAATCTCTCGCCCACTCATTCATCTCCCCTAAAGTCCACAACCCTCTAAAAACCTGTCTGCTGAGTACCAGTTTAACCTGAGAATGCTGTGATTAAAACCAGTACAATTTTATGTACTGCCTTTATTCAGGATACCTTACCAATGCCCTTTTCTGCATCACTTCAGAAGTCAGACATTAATTCTGTTCCTTAAAAGTCATGACTCAAAAGAAATGGAATTTAACAACATGATTTTTTCCAAACAGTGATCACCATTGAAGAACTTTAATCCTCCACTCCAACTTTCAACAAATTAATGCAACACAAACCTGTGTAATATCTACGGAGTGGTTTTTAATACAAATTGTGATTGCTAATACAAACAGCCACAATTACAAGGGATAAGATATTCTCTCTCTCTTCCTTTCACTATGGAAAACAGTGCTCATATAAGGTCTCTATATGGCATCACACTACAGGTTTTAGCACCTGCTCTGCTGCTTACCACTGAGACAACATCATTCCTCTGTTCACACAAGAAGGGATACAGATTCATTCAGGCATGGTGATTTTTTTGCATCTAAACCTAATATTGAAACTCACTGAAATCTAAAAAGGCCTTGCTACATGTTGTCTACACACCAGCAACTAGTGCTACAAACAGGCTGCAGGTAGTAACTAAGGTCCAATGCATGAAAATATCAAATTCCACAGATTTTGCCCAGTATGGCTTCAGAGGTATACTACTTGATGGACATGAGCATACAAATGAAGAGAAAAGATGTTCCATTTACCTGGAGTAGTCGTTTGTGCCCCAAATGCAAAAGATGACTTTGCCTGCTCGCTTTCCTTCTCCGAGGGTTTAATGAAACTAAAATTGAACATAGGTTTTGCTGTGCTCCCCTCTTTGGTATGCTCAGCTGTTCCAGCTGAAAAAATAGGTTGTGCCTTTAACTCTTCATTGTCAGCTTTCTTCCCAAATGCTAAAGGAGCAGCAGAAGTGACAGAGTCCTGTTTCTCTTCCGTCCTTCCCAAAACAAACTGTGAGGCAGATGCAGACTCTACATTGCCAAAAGAGAAGCCTCCCTTTGCTGAGGGAGCTTCATCCTTTTTCTCATCTGGTTTCTTAAATTCCAGACCAGGTAATGCCATCTCTTTTTTTTCTGTCACAGTTCCGAATGTGAAGCCACCAACCCCGGTTTTATTCTCATTGGTTGCTATGGAAGAAGTAGAAAAACCAAAGCCTCCCAAAACAGGTTCCTCTTTCTTTTCCTGCTGTCCTAGATTTGCTGTCCCAAACTGAAATGTTGAAGGAGCCTGACTACTTGCAGATGGAAGTCCAAAGCTAAAACTATTACTTTTACCTTCTTTTTTACTTTCTTCTGGTTTAGAGTCTGAGGAAGAAACTCCAAATT
>VWYK01021052.1:41918-52078 GCA_013399775.1 Semnornis frantzii | reverse complement strand
CTTTTTGGTCCCCTTCACTGTGTATCGTTGCAGAAGTCAGTTGCCCGAGCGAAAAGTGTAGCGCTGCTGCTGGGGGAGCGCTGATGCGGGGGCGAGAGGGGGGCTTCGACCCTGCTAGGCGGAGCGCGGGGCCACCCCGGGCGGGGCTGTGGGCTTGCGACCGGAGGTGCAAAGTGATAATGCAAAGTTTAAGAGCAACAGTGAGGGCCCGGTTGGTTAAAGCAGCTACCGGGTGTCCCTAAATCCCAGGGCTCTTCTCCTGCTGGAGAGCACAGGTAATACAGCGGGGTTGGCTCAGGTCTGCTCTGCGGTGCCAGCAAGGCCGCGGTTATTTAAATAAACCGGTTACATTGCTGGCACCGCACTGAAGGCACGGTAACCCCTTCGCCGCCGGTGCCTGCTGCCGTTGCGGCGAGCGGCGTTGTTGTGCTGTGCCTGAGACACGTCGGCGCGCAGGAAGCACCGCAGCTGGATGCGGTCCTGGTGCCTTCACTGCCTATGAAACTCATTTTCAAAGTGATACTTGGAACCTGAGCCACAAAACTTCCTTTGGCATACAAGCAGTCGCACAGCTGTCGCCGCGTGTCGCTTAGAAAAGTGAATCTAGTTCGGGCGGCGGGCAGGGAAGGCGCCCGCAGCCCGTGAGCCTTGCCCGGGCGAGCTGCCGTTCCGAGCCCGGGAGGCTCCAGCTGCGAGAGAAGGGCGTGCGGAGCGAGAGGGAGCACTCGTCACCTAGGCCTGGGAATAGGGAGTGGGACGTGGGGCCCGCAAAGCTGCAGGACTAGGGCACTGCGGGGGCAAGTTGAAGGTGGCAGTGATGAGCTGGGTAGATGAGTCGGGGGTCACCTTGCCGAGAGGTTCAGGGAGGGCCACACACAGTACGGTTGGCTCTGAGAAACTTAGTACACGCAGCATAGTCCTCGGGACACGTGCCACAGGCCAGAAACCAGGGCTGAAGACGCATGGTGCGATTAGCCCAACGTGCTTTTGAAGGATATATGGTTACCTTTTGAGAGGTGTTGGCGTCTTAGTTTTTCAGTCCCTCCTTCACTGCACCTTGATTCAAAAAGTGATCTTCTGAAGACAGGCTAGTGGGATAAGCAATGCTTGGTAATTTTATTACAAAATAACTTTGTTTTGATATCTTAGGCATACCTTAACGTGCCGCAACATACCATGCCATATCACAGTTATCAGTCTGATAGTATAGTATTTTCTTCTTCCTAGCACTTGTGGTTGTCATGTCATCTCTTAGCCAAAGTGTCAGAAGTGCTGCTCACATCTTAAAAGTTGGAAGTAAAATAGTGCCCTCCAGAAGAAACAACTCCTGTTGCAAAACACTCTCTTTTAGTTTTAGCTAACCGGGTAGAGCAAGTGCTGTTTGTGAAGAGTCCCCTTTTACCCATGGATAGCCTCTGGGGAAATCCCTTAGTCATGAACTAGGTGAGAAGCAGAGTATTTAAAAACCAGTATGAGGTATTTAGAAATGGAATAGCATTAATAAAGTCTGAAGTTAGAGAAACTGATTATAAAAGGATTCAGTCATTCACTTGTTGATTGAAGGATATTAAATATATTTGTCCTCAGCCAGTGTCTCCTCAGAGCCATAAATGGCAGGCGCATTTTGTGTTATAGTGTATTGCAAGGTAATGCTATCCCTTATTGACTTCACTTAATTAGAGAAACTTTTGCCCTCCCACATAGGGCCCATATTCTTGAGTAAAGAGTTACTTATGATTAACTTTTTGTATTGATAGAGGGCCTGTTTTACTTGGAAATGTTCTATTAAACGTACAAGCCCACTAATATTTTTCCGAATGTATGGCATGAGTTAAAAGATTTAGAGCATGTGCTTGTGTCACAGACACAACCTCTAGTTCTCTTTATTGTCCCAAACATTGTGTTTTAATTTGAAACTTTCATTGGTTGGAAGTTGGCCAAATGTGTAATTCACCACTAATCTAACATTAAGAGCAGGTCTAAACACGCACGGTAATATGAAGGTTGCCAGCCCTTTGCTTGTATCTGTGGATACCAAAAACAGCAGAACCAGTTCAGAATACTAGAACAACAGAATGCAGAACAAAATCTTGTTGTGCAAGTTTTAAAACTTTTATCTGTGTAACCTTTGTAAGGAGGGTTTTTGTGTTTTGTAATTAAGTAGCTCAAGTCCTCATGCTCCACTCTGTGTCTCCTTATGTTTCCTTTTGCAGCATATATAGTAGTGATGATGATGAAGATGATGTTGAGATGTATGATCATGATTATGATGGTCTGCTTCCTAAGACTGGAAAACGTCACTTAGGAAAAACCAGGTGGACCCGTGAAGAGGTAAATCTGAGTTCATTCATCTCCTGCACATGAAACAATGAGAAGAACATGTACCACGTTCTCCAAGTTGCTTGTCTGCAAACTAACTTCAGTGGCAGTCCCATGTATATGAATGAGGACAACATTTTGAACCCATTAGCTACATTCAGGGTTTAACTTTGAGATTTGCTCTTATCTTCTAAATGAAATGTGCAAACAGGGCTTTTTAATGAGCACCAATGTCTGCATTACAGGTATAAGTCCCCATGTAATCCCTGTTGGAGAAACAGAGTCAGAGTCACCTACAGCAGAGCTTGTTACCACTGCCACTTTTTGTTTGAAAGTGGTTGCTATGTGAGAACTGACATGTGTTCAGTGTCCCACAGCAGCAAACAACTGTGGCAGAAACTGCAGCAGTCCTTTTGTGTCATTTGAAATTTGCACTTTAATTGCAGTGTTATGATTCCCAGGGGAAATAAATTAAAACCGGAAAGAAGTAAATCCAGTAGCACCAAAACTGAGCATTAACAATGTATTTTACTTGTGAAGGTCATGCTGTGTTCTAATTGTGATACCCTTGTGCTGACTTTTCCTGGTAAACTCTGGTAGCAGACTGCTTTGCCAGGTGGATATCCTGTGGCCATTGAACTGATTTGAGTTTATTGTGAAATACACTATTACAGTCCTTAAGTTGTGTTTTGACTTTCTCCTCTCTAACAATGCATATTGATATATAAACAGTGTCAGGTCACCTCTTGCAAGCATTTTTAATTTTTCTACAAATCATAGTCTGCTCTTGCAGAAGTGGATGTGGTTGTGATGTGGCCCGGGGGAAGGGATGGCCATGGAGCTTAGTGGCCACTTTCCTGCCACATGAACTGGGAGCATACTGGGCGGTGCTAATTACTGAGGGGCAGGTTGCTCCCTCCCCTCTTACTTCTTGGGGCAGTTATCTCTTGTTTTACACTGTCTCAATCATTCCAGTACGTAAGGTAGGTTTCTTTTGTCTTTAGATTATACATTTCTGGCCTTATCATTGAAAATACTGGGCCAAATTTCTTGTTGTTCTGAGTGTGCAAAACTCCCTCACAGTGATCAGAAGCAAAAGGTGCCATTAGTTTAATTGTGCATTCGTTGTGCATGGATAGGCAACAAGCAAATTACTGGAACTCCTATTACTTGCAAGACATAGAAAGCTTAAGGCTGTGATTTTCAGAGTCCCCAGACAACTGGATACCTGAGTGTTGCTGAATTTCAGTGTTACTCTGATGCCTGGCATCAAAACTTTCTAGCCCTCTTGTAAGTCCAGTCCAAGAATAACACTGACATCGCTTTGTGCAGTAAAATGGGAACATGCAGTGAGAATCAAAGAACAGTATGTTCTCCTGCAGTGCAGTAAGGAACCTACCAAAATCAGAAAGATCTCCTGATTTAGACAATTAAAGTATGAGAAGACTATAGACCACCTCTGCTTATGCTCAGGAAGCAGAAACATGCGTAAAATGCTGGAAGGACACAGTTTTTAAAAAACTTGTTTATTTGCATTCTAAGATTGCAATATTAATTATGTCATATTGGTTTATGATTCAGGATGAGAAACTGAAGAAGCTTGTGGAGCAGAATGGTACAGAAGACTGGAAAGTCATTGCCAATTTCCTTCCTGTAAGTGGATATTGGTTTCTGTTTCCAGTTCTAGTGACAACTCTTTTATCAAAGGTTTCCAAGTGAGGGAAAGGGGAGTGGCTGCTTTATAGTTATGTTTTTGTGGGAGATATAAAACCTCCACAGACCTCAGAAATGGAGTTAGAATATTGTGGAAACTGTTACCTTTAATTTTCCTTTCACTTCTCAGAAAGGACTGGAAGAAAGCAAGCAAAAAATGGGGAGCAATGGGAAATCACCAATGGCTCAGCACAAAGAAAAAGTAGCTGTGATGAATGGAGCAGGTCCAGAGAAGGGCAGTGAAAATGATCAGGGGGTTGGAGCACCTCTGCTACAAAGACAGGCTGAGGGAGCTGGAGTTGTTCAGCCTGGAGAAGAGTAGGCTCCAGGGAGACCTAATAGCAGCCTACCAGTACCCGAAGGGGGCCTACATGAAGAATGGAGGCTGTTTACAAAGGCCTGCAGTGACAGGAGGAGGGGCAATGGCTTCAAATTAGAGAAGAGCAGATTTAGATTGAGTGTTAGGAACAGGTTCTTTACTATGAGAGTTGTGGAACACAGGAACAGGTTGCCTGGGGAAGTGGTTGGGGCCCCTTCCCTGGAGATACTCAAGGTAAGGCTCGACAAGGCTCTGGACAGCCTGATCTAGTTGAGGATGTTCCTGCTGACTGGGAGGTTGGACTGAATGACCTTTGGAGGTCCCTTCCAGACTGTTCTATGATTCTGTGAATTCTGAGTATGATTTAGAAGGTAATTGCTTTTTGAACAGCTGTTGTAGAAATACTGCATGTGAAAGCATGACAGCTGTTGGATAGATGGTGAATGAGTTTCTGTAGTTTTGATGGTACTGCAGAAATGGTGGAAATCTAACTTAGTTCAGTGAGCAGATAGTTGAGCACCTTCTCATACTTACCGTGTCACTCCATATTAGCTGGCAGTGAAATTTGGTGGAAACTAGCATACTTAGGTGAGGACATTATCACTCTGCATTCATCTTGTCTGAAGAATGATCAACTTTGCATATTTTGCATTTCTCTAGAATCGGACAGATGTTCAGTGCCAGCACCGATGGCAGAAGGTACTAAACCCAGAACTTATTAAAGGTCCATGGACTAAAGAGGAGGATCAAAGGGTAACCAGTTTTCCTTTCCATCTGATTAATTCCTTACTGGCAGATTCCACGTGTTGGAGAAAAACTCCTAGATACTTTGGTGGACTCAGTATTACTGCAACCAGAGGCAGACTGATCCTGTCAATATCAATGCTTAGTATTTGTGTAGTGCTTTCTAACTTTTCTGTGCAAATTAATTATTGTTGCTTCACAGCTCTGTAACATAGAATGGCAGTCTAGAAGTGCCTGAAGTATTACCAAGAGTTATCCTTTTGGGTAAAATATAAATGGGAAGTGGGGAACCTTAATTGTGTACTAATTTTAATGTGGCAATTTTGAAAAGTGTTTTTGAAAATGATTGCTCCAACGCAGAAAAATTTCATTGATTCATTATGCATCATTAAATACAGGCAGTTTTTATGTCCTTCTTTGAAGGTAATAGAACTCGTGCAGAAATACGGTCCAAAGCGCTGGTCTGTCATTGCTAAGCATTTGAAGGGAAGGATTGGAAAACAGTGCAGGGAGAGGTGGCACAACCATTTGAATCCAGAAGTGAAGAAAACCTCCTGGACAGAAGAGGAAGATAGAATTATTTACCAGGCACACAAGAGGCTGGGAAACAGATGGGCAGAAATTGCAAAGTTGCTGCCTGGACGGTAATGACATACACCTTTAGCTCTTAAATAGGAAAACAGGAAAAAGCTGTAGGACTGAGCAGTGCATTCCAGTTGCCTCAGGCTGCACTTGATAAGTAATCAGAAAAATCTGCAATCAAAATCTGGAAAGCCAGTGACATTGGTGGGCATTTCTCTCAGTGCTGTTTGTTCTGTACGTGGAACCGTACAATGTTTGTTAAGTATGTGGAACTGTACACTATTTTTACATGCTTTTGTTGTTTGCCATAGGCAAAATAATCAGCAATTAGAGCAAGATCATACCAGCTTCTTAAATAACTGTCAAAATTCAAATTGATTTAACAGGGAAGGATCAGGTCCTGCAAGTGGAACATAATTTACATTCAGAACATACATTCAACATGAAATCCGGTCTGTTTATTCAAAATTATTTAAGAGAAGGCTGCCTCAGCGCTTGTATTTGCTCCTGAATCATCCAGATGCTTCTGACCTGTTCAACATCCACGTATAAACCAGGAATAACTGGCTTCCTCAAACTCTGGAAGTAGTTGTCTCGTTGAAGTCTTTTGCACAGCTTGCATGTAATTTCAGAGATTCAGTGTCTTGCTCTTCAGTGAAAGCAACTTAACACAAAGCATAGTCAAGCAAATATTGTAAGCAACGAAGAGGTTTCCCTTCCCATTGCTGTGCCTGCTATTTAGGGAAACATCTTCAAGATCTAAATACAATGCCTAAGATGATGATAACTTTTTAAGTGGGCATTCCCTAGGCTGCTTTCACCTTGTAGAAGAAAGAAAGTACCTTTTGGAAAGTGTTTTTTGTAACAGATGCCCCTTTCAATGATACTGTGGTGGTGATGCTTTTTAAGTAGAAGAGCTGTTTCAAAGTGTGCTCTTACAGTCTCACAGACTTGATAAGTTTGGTTTTTTTGACTCATCTCTCTGAGACTTTGAATCTCAATCTTTCTGCATGCTAAGAAATTTCCCAACAGCTCTGTTAATTGAATTTAGGTGTATAGCATGATGTCTAGGTGACCAGTTGCAAATTGCTTGGAGGTTGAGTCTTTTCACAGCTGGTCTCCACAGTCTTCCTTTCCAGCAATGGGATGTGATAAAACTCCACTATAATATTAAGACTTAGTAAGATGATGTTGACAGTCTTTTCACCTCAAAGGTTTGTTAGCCTTTGCTGTCATCTCCCTTCACGGGAGTAAGGTGGAGCTGAAATTACTATTTTCTTACAGTCTGGGGACCTAAGACTGAGAGATTGCTTTTAAAAGTACATAAACAACCATAGTCTGTTTCTCTTTCTCCTGCCTTTTCTATTAAGCATCTTTACTAACTGTGGTATTTGTAAAGGTGAGGGCAGGAGGAATGTCAGAAAACAGTTCACAGTTTAAACAGAATCTGCCAGCAGCAGTTACCTGTCTATTAATCTGTTTGAATTGGAAGTGCTGTTTTTTAAAGCTCCTCAAATATATGTATTTCTGTTGCAGAACTGATAATGCTATCAAGAACCACTGGAATTCCACCATGCGCCGGAAGGTTGAGCAGGAGGGCTACCTGCAGGAGTCCTCCAAAGCCTGTCACTCCTCAGCAGCAACTGGTTTTCAGAAGAGCAACCACTTGATGACCTTTGCTCACAACCCTCCTTCTGCACAGCCGGTAGCTGGCCAAACAACAATGAGCAATGACTACCCTTACTACCACATCTCTGAGCCACAAAATGTAAGCACCTGAAAACATGGGGGATTTCTGGTTTGTTTTTTGAATAGGTTGGGTGTGGTGTAGGTTTACCTGATTGCAGGAGGCATGAAGGATTTTCTTCCAGTCTTGGTGCACTTATATGTGTTTAATGTCAGCCAAGGATTTCTTTGATGTTGACTTCATTTAGTGATGAAGATACGTACATTTCAAATTGACTGCCAACTTTCAAGTGGCGGAATCAGGTTCAGCATTTTTAATGCCTTGTAAGCAGGGGGCATGTTTCCAGTACTGTTTCTCATAGTAGTGAATATTGTATTTACTTGTATCAGTTGAATCTGCATTAATTCTGTGCTCTCTGTCAAAATCTCCCATGGTCCTTTCAGTAATTGTTTGTGGGTTGCCTGTTGCAACCAAGTAAACAACTACTGTTTTTTAATCTGATTTCTATTAATGATTAATAATGAAACAGGTTGTTGCTTCCTCAGACAGTTACGATGCAGAGTTTTACATGATAATAAATTGCATCTTTGCATTTTCACTCCAATTTAGAAATTACTTACAATTGCATCTGTAAATTATTCGTCTTATTCAGGAAGTGTAGATATCTACAGTATGATTTTTCTTTCTTCCTCTGTAACAATTCTCACTGTCATATTCCTTAAAAAAAAAAAAAAAAATTTCTTGTAAACATTGCTGTTTCCTCTCCATAGATTATAAATGTTAAGTATCTAAAACCAAAGTACGCTTAAGACGTATTCACAATGCAGGCAATATGATAGAAATAATAACTTTTAGTGTCTTTTGCTTTTGGCCTAGGTCCCTGGTCAGATCCCGTATCCAGTAGCACTGCATGTAAATATTGTCAATGTTCCTCAGCCAGCTGCTGCAGCTATTCAGGTAGATAACTTAAATCTCATTTCAAGAGTCAATTGGTTAAACATTTGATAAGTCAAAGTGAAGATATTGGACATTAAGGAAAGATTTTAAAGTAATGAAGTGTGGTGAAATGGGGAAAGTGGGAGAGTTCTAACATAACTAAAAATTACTTCTTCTGAAGTGGATTTAAAACACAGTAGTTGACTTCTGGTGTGATAGCTTTCACTTTTCTCCATTTCAATTATCTGTACTGAAATTCAGCAGGGACTTTGGTAGTGGAAAACACAATTGACATTTGTTCCGCCTTTGAGTCTAATTTGGCTATTGTAACCACAGGACGGCAAGCCATAAGCATTTTAGTTGCTACATCCTATCAGACCTTTATCTTTTCTTTTCCCTTAACTCTTAATTTCAGAGACACTATAATGATGAAGACCCTGAGAAAGAAAAACGAATAAAGGAATTAGAGTTGCTACTAATGTCGACTGAGAATGAACTGAAAGGGCAGCAGGCATTACCAGTAAGATTGTCACTGTGTGCTTGGATGGAGGGATAGCAGCATTACCCCAGTGCTTGTCTTTTTAACTTTTTACTCCCCCCTCTGCCTTTAATACTAATCAAGGCTCTATATTTCCGTTTAAAAAAGATGAAACATAGCACATATATAATCTGTATTTGCTTTGTAAAATCTTCCAGTAAACAAAAAAAAAAAAAGAAAAAAGGCAATCATTTTGTGCCTATTTTAATTTGCAAAGTGGGAGCAGGGCTGGGCTCTGTAATGCAATGGGAAACTGGAAAGATGACGATTGTACAAAAAAGAAAAATCCCACAGATCTTAAATCAAGGGGACCTGCATTTGTGAAAGTGTGCAATGATTCATGTGATGAAAATGTAGTGCCTGTACGTTAGATTTTTCTTCTCTATTGCATTCCTTCCTTCAGCTGCGTTTTTTACACTTGGTAAGCTTCAGACTTGCTGCATGTTTGACTGTTTGTTTTACTTCTCCCAGTAATGTTAGATTCTTCATAACTGCATGCATGGAGCACATGCTGGCTATTACTGAATTCTCACACTTTGTTTTGTATGCCATTGAATGTTAATGTATGAGAACCCTGATGTAATTACTTAACACTGTTACCAAAGCCAAGAATCTCCAAATTGTTTTTGAAGATAGGTGATAGCCAGCAGATTCTTTTTTTTTTTTTTTTTCTTTTTTTTTTTTTTTGTGGGTAATATTTAAATAGTAAAACAACTGCATGCATGAGACGTTAGTTTGGCCACTTTTTAACTTTAGTAAATGTTTTGCAATTTCTTCTGTTGCATGATCACCCTGGAAAGAAACTTCTGTTAATTTGTTCTTCTGCTTTCCTAACCACGTTGATTTGACAGCCTCTTCACTGCATTGGTGTAAGCTGTAGCATTAGACAGGGATAGAAGAAGAAAAGGAGATAAGCAAACAAAAGCAACTCTAACTCTTAAACTCTTCAGCCTTCTACAGTGCTGAGCGCTCAGTAGGGAAATCCTGCCATTTCTTGCTTCTCACAGAAAATGACTTGCAGACATGTTTTTGAGCTTTTGGAGTAACACAGTGTGAATTGATTGTGTGTTAGTAATGATACATGCTCATAATCCTGGAAGTATATTCTGAGGTAACTTTGGGATAACAAATACAATGCCAATATTGCTTAAAACAAGATCTTGCACTGATGAAAGGAAACATCTTGACAATTGTTTCATAGGCATAAGCTTTTAGATGATGATGCAACTACTTTTATCTTTCCTCCAGTGGCATCTGACACCTTGTGCAATTTCATTGCTAAGTTCCTTCTGCCTTCTTCCCCCCCTTTTCTTTTTTTTTTT
>VWYK01021052.1:25642-41877 GCA_013399775.1 Semnornis frantzii | reverse complement strand
CTTCCTTTAGACACAGAACCACACATCAAACTACCCTGGCTGGCACAGCACCACAATTGCTGACAGTACCAGGACCAGTGGTGACAATGCACCTGTTTCCTGTCTGGGGGAACATCACCACCATACTCCATCTCCACCAGTGGATCATGGTTGCTTACCTGAGGAAAGTGCATCCCCTGCACGGTGCATGATTGTTCACCAGAGCAACATCCTGGATAATGTTAAGAATCTCTTAGAATTTGCAGAAACACTCCAGTTAATAGACTCCGTAAGTAGACTTTGCCGCCTCAGGTGGATTTGTGCATGGTCAGAGAGTAAGGGGAGAGGAACTGGGACAGTCCTAAATGTGATTTTTTTTTTTTTTTAAATTTTTTTTTTAAATAAGTAACTTCTATTCATTACAAAATCTGAAGCTGAGCTTGTCGTAACAAAACACAGCTGCTCATAAATGAAACCCTTGAATGTGGATTGATATGCTTTTTACGGGCATCTCCCTTTCCTGCTATGTCTTAATATAGGAGTGTGACTTTCAGCAAACTATAGGATCTTGAAATGATCTCTTGATATTAAATCTCCTTAAAATAAAATTGATTTTTTTTTTGAAGATCTTAAACAATGAAATGATACTTATATTTTAAGTGACACTTGCCATGGGTTTTGTGTGGCTGCTCGTGTATTTGCATCATTCTCTTAAAAGCTTTTGTTGTAGCTTCAATAGCTGCTTCTCAAAGTTTAAAGAGCTTGCCCAGTCATATGTAAAGAACTGGAAGCGTGCATTTTGAATGCCAGGTAGCTGACTGACACTCACATGAGCCTTTTATCATTGTAATCTCTGGGATACTACATGTAGCAGAGGTCACACATTGAAATTTGTCAGTGACACCCTCCTTAAGCAGTAGAGGTGTCTGCTTCATGTGGTGTCAGGTCCTGCTTACTGTGTCCAGAGCAGGCATGCAGGCTGGGAGGAGTTTTAGTTTAGAGCCCAAGGCACACGTTTTTCAGGAGCAAAAGGAACTGTTTTCGTACTAGGCAGAAAACCTGGGGCAAGTAGTCAGTAAGGACATCATTTGACTCATGGTTTCTATAGCGCCTCACTTGTCAGCAACACTGCTAGGGCATTTTAGAGATGGTCAAGCTATCTATTGAAAACACAAAAAGGAGTTCATGGTTTTAGTACTCAAACAGGGTCATGCTAAGTTGAAATGGGAAAACCTTTTTTGTTGGTATTGATTATGGGCATATATTTTCATGAGGTGGCACTATACACTGCCTTATAGCTCCGTGCCTCCCACATTGTTTCAGGATCCTTCATCATGGGGTGATCTCAGCACTTTTGAATTCTTTGAAGACAAAGACACTTAAGCTAACAAAGATTCTTCAGGCAAAGTTGCACAGCTTCAGCAAAGAGGGGCCAGTGCTTGTAGACCTCAAGGACACCCTATCACAAACTTGAGCAAAATCATGTCGAGTCAGAGCTCTCCTGGCTCACCAAAATACTTATCTGCCTCACAGGGCAGCGCGGCTCCATGGGTCCTTCTTCGCAAAAGGAGAGGGGACTCCAGCCCCTTAGCCAGTGGCCACGGTAGCACCTTTGTCCTAGCTGACGTCAGCAGCTCAACTCCTCCTAAGTGCTCCCCTGTCAAAAGTCTGCTCTTCTCTCCCTCGCAGGTAGATCAAGACTTCTGCACAGATGTTACTAATTCTCAAAAGTCACCCCAGCCTTAACAATTTAGAAACTAATCTTTTGGAACAAATGACTAATTACCGTTGCACTTGTTGATTTCACTCCGTGTTTGAATCTTCTCACTGCTCTTGGTCTTTACCACTGAATTTAGATCATCAGCAAGCTAACTGTTGATTCTCTTATTTTGAATTCATCTGTGAGACTTGGCTTGTTTATTTTTTTTTTCTTTGGGTCATTTTTGTAGAGAGTTAGGTTTGGTTTCTTTGCTTTTGCTGCTAACTCCTTCAACTACTAGAGTTTTAACATTTCTGATAATTTGTATTGCATTCCACCTCTGTCCACTCACAGTATGATTCACTGACCTAGAAAACCCCAAACTGCATTTAAATAGCATTCAGGTTGTGAGACAAACTGACAACAACCAGAAAATTCGCATCACAACTCAACCATCCTCAGCCTGGGCCATGTGGGTTGGGTCAGTGTAGGAATGAGGAGAAAAATGTCCTGTTAAAATGGCCTGGCATACACTTCCACATTCCTGTTGGTGGTTGCTTTGTTTCACAGCTGTAGCACTATTTAAACGTGTTTTGGTCTGTTTGTCTGCCTGTGTTGGGTTTGCTTTGGTTTGGCTTTAGTCCCTGAAGTCAGAGAAAACCCTCTTTCATGGAGGGTAGTAAAAGATTGCATGTAATGGTCTCCCACTGCATATCCCATTATCTTTTTGGTATTTTAATCATATTTCATTTGTCCTGTGAAGTCCATATTTTCATGAAGTGTATTTTGATCTGATGGAGGTTGAGTCTAGGAGGTAATACGGTGAATCCTTCTCAGAACAAAGGGTATCACTGTTTTCAGATACATAGACACTAGAAACAGAAACAATGTTTTAGGTTACCAGGTAGAACTCCTGCAGAAGCAATTTTCTCCAGACTAATGCTGCCATCTCCTTTTCACTCAGCTGTTTCCATTCCAAAACACTCCATACTCTCCTCTCAGGTGGCAGTTTTCATTTTATATTCTGAAAATCGAGCACTTTGTTTTTTGAAAGAGATAATAGGGAATTTATTCTCCTGTCAAACACTTTATTTACTGCCTCAGGAGTTCCTAGGTTCCATGTATAAGTCTGTGGAATTTAGCCCCATTTCCTGTGAGTTTATTCCTGAAACATTCTTTACTCATTTTTAAACAGTTCTTACTTGGATACTTTGCTCTTAATTGAAGTTTATTTGCAGAAAATCTGAATCAGGCTTTTAAGACGAGGCTCTTAAATGGGTGAAGTGTTTCTTACTGGAACAGAACATGATCTTTTTATAACTTCCCTCTCTAGAAACGTGCATTTTGGCTTTCTGAGTGCTCCAGCGAAGCTGTTAGTCTAGTACCCCATATACATCTACCTGCATTCTAAGGTCAGGAGAACCACTTATGCCAATATGAAGGAAATAATTTCCTTTATTTGGTTCAATAATGTCAACTTAAGGAGTTAACCTTATAATCTGGATATTCCTGTTGATTTTTCCTTTCCCTGCCTGCAGTTCTTAAACACCTCATCCAGTCACGAAAACTTGAACCTGGACAATCCGGCACTAACCTCCACACCAGTGTGTGGCCATAAGATGGCTGTTTCCACACCGTTCCACAGGGACCAGACTTTCAAAACTCAGAAGGAAAATCACGTGTAAGTCTATTATCACATTGTTTTGTCATATTGGCATGGATTCATTTCTTCAGATTTGCATGCCACCGAAGTGCTGGGTCACTCTGTGCATCCTGCAGAGTTACTTGCTAGCACATCGAGATTTTTCGTAGTCTGGAGTAGTAAACTTTCTAGCTGTGGAAATGTAGGGTGTTAATACAGGACAATCAAGCTTATAAATTCACCATGATGTTAGCTAAAACCATCCTGTCTCACCACAGCAAAGTAGCTGTTCTGCCAGAAAAGCTACATGAATTCTAGGTTTGTAGGGTAATACTTTTCAGTCGTAGAGCAGCCACTGCCTGTGTGCCCATAGTTCTGTAAAGAGGCAATATTTCCAAGCATGTTCCTTTAAAGTTTTTCTCCCTATTTTTAAAGTTTCAGAACTCCAGCAATCAAGAGGTCAATATTAGAGAGCTCTCCAAGAACACCCACTCCATTCAAAAATGCACTTGCAGCTCAGGAAATCAAATATGGCCCTTTGAAGATGCTGGTAAGAAGGAAACAATGATAAAAGTTGCTTTGATACTAGTGCAGAGGGATGCTCTGGGACTTGGATATAACGTTTCTTTCTTTCAGCCTCAAACTCCGACTCATCTTGTAGAAGATCTGCAGGATGTTATCAAGCAGGAGTCAGAGGAATCCGCAATAGTGGCTGGGCTACATGAAAGTGGACCCCCTTTGCTGAAGAAAATCAAACAAGAGGTAAATCTCAAACTTACCTGAGGCAATTTAATTCAGCAGTCTTTGCTGAGAAGCTTATACCAATACCCTTTCTGCTAAATAGCTGTGTCTGTTTTTCTTTTATGTGAGCCCCAAGATCTTAGTGTCGGTTCTATATAGTGTACTAGGCACGCCTAATT
Source organism: Semnornis frantzii (assembly GCA_013399775.1). Classification (NCBI taxonomy): domain Eukaryota; kingdom Metazoa; phylum Chordata; class Aves; order Piciformes; family Ramphastidae; genus Semnornis; species Semnornis frantzii. The sequence continues at coordinate 37,637 of VWYK01021052.1, read as the reverse complement.
CATCTCCCATTGATTTCCATAGAAGTCTTTCTGCTGTTTTCAGCAGGGGTTTGCTTGGGCTGTTCTAATGCAGTTTTCATTTGAAACTTAAAAAGAAAAAAAAAATTAGACAGGAATTTGGATTGAATCTTTCTAATATTGGTGAAAAGTATAGAAGAACCCCACGGGGACCAAGCCTCATGGAGTGACTTAGAAACCCGAACGTTTGAGAACATTGCATTATGTTACTTTAACACTAAAGTTCTAAAAATATATATATATTCTCAATCCTTTCTAGAGGATTAAACTCCTGAATATTGTCAGACATGACTTCCAATATTCCAAGTTTTATTAGATGGGAATTTTTTTGAGAACCTCAGAACTTTTTGCCTTCTGCAGAGAGCAAGGGTACTGGGAAAAACAGTACTATAAGCACGCATTATGCACGGCTGTGAGGAGTATTTATTCAATGTATTAAGCAACTGAAAGATAAACCTCCTTCTGGTCAGGTAGGTACTGGTTTCTATAATGGTGCCTTTCCTGCTTTCAGGTGGAGTCACCAACAGATAAAACTGGAAATTTTTTTTGCTCGAATCACTGGGAAGGAGAAAACCTCAACACTCAGCTCTTTACACAAGCATCTACTGGGGAAGATGTGCCAGTAAGTGCAAGTTTTCACACCACCAAATGATTTTTCTCTCCTACATCCGTGTTCAGTTCTTCACTGCAAGAGAGAAAATGCTCTGTCTAAACTTCCTTATAAGGTGGCATTATGATTTCCATTTAATTTTCCTGTATTAAGTGTAGGAAGCAAAATCCCACTCTTAATTAGGTGACTGTAATGCCTACAGAAGGAAGTAGAAATTGCAGTCATTGTGCAATTTGAGTCAACCTGCACTTGTGTATAGAAGTGACTAAGTCACAGAGTTAAAAACTGATAAAAGAGAGTCTGGTTTGGTTTGTGCAAAGGAGACAGACCTTGCCTAAGCACGCTTCCCTTTGCTTTGCCAGGGCTACTCACTGAATGAAAAACCTTTGCACGTGACAGCATTCCTACAAAGCCAGATTTAAGGCTCCCCGGTTGAGCAGGCCAGGCTGAGACATGGTCTGTGACCATGTGCAGTGTTGCACTCTCTGCAGTCAGGCAGAGCTTGCTTTTCATGTTCAAATTCAGGTTGTTCTCCTGAGTTGCTGAGAAACATTTTGGATTTTCTTTTTCTTTTCCTGTTCAGAATCTTCTTACGAGCTCCATTTTAAAGATGCCTATGTCTGAAGAGGATGGTAGTTTTCACAAAACATTTGCAGTACCTCGGAACAGGCCACTTGCTAGCCCTCTGCAGGTAACTGTTTTTTTTTTTAAAGACTACCCTTTGTATATAAAAATACATCTAGATAGATAGATAGATAGATCGCTTTTTCACAGTTTGAATTTAAGTTTTGAATATGGAAGAATGAAATTTTCAGGTGAACATTCAGTGGTTGGATCTCACTTCACCTGCGGAACATAAGGACACAGAGGCTATAGCTGTACTGGGAAATTAAACAGGGCAAAGCACCACGCTTGGGCCATCATGGCTTAGCTGGTTCCAGTGTTAAATGCATAGTGTGGTGGGTTGGAGACATTGCCCCTCAGATAAAATTTGCCAGGTGAGCTCAGACAGCAAGATGCAGCTGTATTTTACAACAAAGCTAAATTTACAAGCATATATACAAAATATATTTATATGTATTTACATTATATACAATTATTTACAATTCAGAAATAATACAAAAATCCAGTCCTCCCCCCCTGGACAAAGAAAGTCCAGAAGGGGCCAATGCCACCTTCTTCTCTCCCCTCAGATAGAAAATCAGGAAGATCACATGTGTTATCAATTCAATCAAGGTTAGTGTTCAGCCATGCACAGAGGAGCAGTGGAGGAGGTGGAAGACAGAAGGCAAAGGGAATAAAGAGTGAGAAAATGTTTATCTATTGTTTTTTTATACCAAGTAGCAAACCAATGAATTATATAGACTTTATCATTATTTTCTTTTTACAACCAATGCCCTGCTCATTCATTCTATATTCAAAACAATGTCCATAAAGTTCCTCTCTCCTGTTTATAATTTAGAACAAAAATAGAGCCTTAGCTCTTAAACTGCTAAAGATAGGACTGAGAATTAACGTGAGCCAGAGGCTCCTATAAACTTTGTAGGTGGCTCTGCTGTTTTGAAGAGCAGGAGAGTTGCGTGGGGTGGTGGTGGATAGAACTTGTCACAGTGTGAAAGCAGAAACTCTGGCAGTGCCCAGGTGGCTGGCACAGATGTAGTCAGTATTGCCCATCCAGCCAAGTGCAAAGATGGCTTTTCCCCGAGTGTGGGCTGGGGTCACACCAGAAGTGTGTTTGCAAACAGTGGTCTGAAGGAGCCTCATAATCCTCACAACCAGTTGTATGTCCTGGAATCTTTGAAATGAGTTAAATAAGTGACTGATTTAATGGCAGGCCAGATGTGAGGCTGCAATTTACATATTCATGCTTTTCCCAAGTATTAACAAACGTTTGAAGTTAACACTTCAAAATGTAGCTGTTACATAGGAGCTCATCCAAAGCCTACCAAAGTCATTAACAGCCTCATTCTCAACTCTCCTGGACAGAAGTCACTCACAGAACAAAACACAGTACAGATAATAATAAATTTTCCTTCCACCACAGCTGATACTTTTGAGGTAGATGAATAAGTAATTTTATATACCTTCTCCACATGGGCAAATTGAGGGAGAGAGTCATACTCCCCAGAGTGAGTCACTGTCAGAAAGGAAATTACAACTCCATAGTTCCAACGACTTTCAGACAGTCCACATGGCTAATCCTTTCTTTCCTCCCTATTTCCAGAATTTACATTAGAGGTTATTTACAGTAGGAAGGAATGAAAAAAACCTGGGTTTGATTAATCATCTCTAGCTTGACATTATAAAGTGAAGTACTAAAATTTCACACACGTCCCCATTTGGCACAGTTTGCTGTGTGTTTTGCACCACAGGATCATTTGATGAAAGTAGCTTTGGAGAGCAGGGATAGTGTCTCCCCTTGTTGTGGGAATGTCCAGAGGGGCCAAAGACTCACACTCAGTATTGGTGTTTCTTAGCTGCCTAAGAGGAGGGTTTAAACCTCCACCGCCCCTGAATTAGGGCAGTTATTTAGGAACTAAATCCAGACCATCTTACGGCAAAGGAGCCCAGGCCTCCAGCTTCACAGTGTGTCACTGGAGATTCCTGGCTGCTGGTCCCCACACATTCAGGCCATGCTGATACCTGGACATGTTCCTCAGGCAAACTCCAGGCTTCTCCAAAAGTGTAGGGCAGTGTTTTCTGGCAGCTAAACAGAATATGTTGTGAGTTGTCCTGTTGGTGGTAGTTGCCTGCACTGTGTTAGTCATAAAAAAGAAGCATCTGAGGTGCCTGTAAAATAGGATCTTTTGATCTTTGGCATAGCAGTGTTATGTTTCCTGCTATCTAAAAATAATTTCTTTACAAGCTACTGTAAATGAAAGGGCTTGTTGAACCTCTCCTCAGTCATGCTGATACTGTTTAGGAAGTTTACAAGAGTGAATTTGTGGGCCATTTTGGATCCCATTCTTCAGCTCTCGCTCAGGAAAAGCATGTTAAAAGTCGGGTATTATTGTTTGGATAAAGAGGGGTTTTCCTTAAGTAGGAGTTAAAAAGGGCTTCCCAGCTCATCTGAGTGTCTAAAATGTGTTGAACTGAAAACAGAACAGTTTTGAAAAGCATCCAAATGAACTCATGCACCTTCTTGGTGAACCAATAGGAAGCTAAAATTCTTCTCTCTGGTGGTGAAGAGTCATTGAGCGTTTCAGCTGAAGTGTAATCCTAAATGAAGAATGGGGCTGGGGGATTCTGTGGTGGTGGTATAGGGAACTTTTTCAGAAAGCAATACAGATGTTTTATAACAATGCAGTATTGTCTGCTGATCACAGTGCTCTCTGGAGTTGGACTTAGTGTCATGCTTAAAAGGGGAACTCTGCGTCATCCTTGGTAAGACATCTTGGCTTCGTGTCAGTGGGGAGTTTGGCACTGTACAATCAGAGAGAACGTGCTCTGGCTGTATTTCACACCTGAAACTGCTGCTGCTCTGCACCTAATGCTTCTCCCCCTCAACCCCAGTGGAGTTGGATGCACAGCATGTCTAAAGGGTGCAGAGCAACTGAAAATTGAAAATGTTAACATTAGCCAGGGGAAGCTTTGGATGTCAGTGTGTCAGCGGAAGCTTAGATTGGATGTCAGGAAGCACTTCCTCATGGAAAGGGTAATTAGACACTGGAATGGACTGTCCAGGGAGGTGGTGGAATCACCAGCCCTGGAGGTGTTTAAGGAAAGATTGGATGTGGCACTTAGTGACATGGTCTGCTCAGTGTGGTGGTGTTAGGTCATAGGCTGGAATTGATGATCTCAGAGGTCTGTTCCACCCTCAATAATTCTGTGATTCTGTGGTTCAGTTTTGACTAGCATTTTGCACATGATCAGTTTCTAGCATGTTCTTCTGTGCATTCTACACTTCCTAGTTTAGAATTTGATACATTGCCCTCATACATGTATAGACATGCAAATGCACACATCAACACTAGACTAGCTCCATTGATTCCATGTAGGTAGACATTAAACCCAAGGGAACTCATCTGGGTGAAATTTAATTGTGTCTGCTTATGTTTATATTGCTGCTGTTAATATTTTGGGCCTGTTCCAACTGTTTTTACTTAGGCAAATTCTGATTGACTTCAGTCCAAGTAAGCATTATAGTGCTCTTTGCACCTTTGAATCTGTGTGTGGAGAGGGAAAAGAGAAGATAAAACTTTTTTTTTTCTTTTATGTTCTTTCTGTTTTACTTTAAATTTGCACTTACACAAGAGGCAGGTAGCATGTTTACAAGCCCACAGTGTTTTTCATTGCTTTAATAATTTGTACTACATTTACAAAAGGAAAATTATATTTTGCTAGCAATAAACTCACCAAAATGCCTGATTAGTTTCTGCTTTGCTGTTAAGTAAGTTCCAAAGGCAAGAGTAATAAATACTCAAAGCAGTGGGACACATTTACAGCATTTTGGATATACAAATGATCAAGTGCAACTTAGTAAATAGTAATTGGTGACCATATCAGATAGAACAAGCTATCACTTAGGAGGCAGAGCATGTTAGCATGTTGCATCATTTAGCATGTGAGGTCAGGTAGCTGCACATAACTGCTCTGGGAGTATTGTGATATGAGAGTTGCACTAGAGCAATGAGAGAAAAAGCGCCCTTAGACTCAAGAAGAGTTTAGGCTTCACCCTCATGGTGGTGAAGTCTCTGTAAAACATTGGATGTAAAGGCAGCTGTGTGCAGGATCTTTTTGTTAAGGTAAGGAAGTTCAGCCAGTTTTTTTATCCTTCATGGCAAATCTCATAGTTGTGTGGGGTACTCTCTTAGTGGCAGCAATAAGCAGATCCAGAGAGGTGATTCTGACACTTTGCTCTGGTGAGACCTCAACTGGAGTACTGCATCCAGGTCTGGAGCCTTCAATATAGGAAGGACAGAGAGCTGATGTAGTGAGTCCAGAGGAGGGCCACAAAAATGAATCAGGAGGTTGGAACACCTCTGTTACAGAGACAGGCTGAGGGAGCTGGAGAAGGGAAGGCTCTGGGGAGATCTAATAATGACATTCCAGTAGCTGAAGGGGGTCTACAAGAAGAAGGAGAGAGACTGTTTACAAAGGCCTGTAGGCAATGGCCTCAAACTAGAGAAGAGCAGATTGAGATTGGATGTTAGGAACAAGTCCTTTACTATCAGGGTGGTGGAACACTAGAACAGGTTGCCCCAGGAGGTGGTTGGGGCCCCATGCCTGGAGATAATTCAAAGTGAGGCTTGACAGGGCTCTGGGCAGCCTGATGTAGCTGAGGATGTCCCTGCTGACTGCAGAGGGGGTTGGACTAGGTGACCTTCCAAGGCCCCTTCCAACCCACACCGTTCTACGTGATTCACTTTCACCAAACCTGTGCGTTGCTTTGAGGTGAAATTATTCTTACACTCCTTTGCATAAATCCCAAATACTTCTGCTTTGTATTAGTGGAGCTAGTTACAACCTTATATTTTTTTGTCATTCAAACAATCCTTAGTTTTGCTGCTGGGAGCTGTTTGCCTCCCCAGGAATTTTTCTGCAGGTTAAGATTTTAGGATAACAGGAAGCCCTTGTTGAGGCAAACTGATTATCTGCACACTGCCTCACAAGAGGTTACATAGAAACTGTGTTTCTGGCCCTTCCTGTGTAAAAGTTATGTTTTATTTCACATTACATTCCATAGCAGTAGCAGTATGCAATACAGACTGTCCTAACACAGACATTTTAACAGATAGAAAAGTAGGCTAAATCACAGACCATCCACCTAACCCTGCAGGCTATCAAAAGATAACCATGAAATGGAACCTTTTAAGAAAATAGCGCTGCTTTGATATCTTCTTCCCCCAGTAACAAAGGAAACAACACAAGGTAGAAGCCCTGCAAGCTAAAGAGAATGTTCTTTAACCTCTATCTCCTGTCACTTTCCATTTTTTAACCACAGACTGACACGTTTCAGCTCGAATTTCCTGACTTTCAGTGGTTTATGTAACCAATTTCTTTAAAGAAAGGACTCTAAAACAGTTATTTGGTTAACCTTTTCAGGAGTGTGATAAGCCTAATTTTCTCCATTTAAAAGGTGAAATGTGGAATTTTATTTGCAGCTGAGTTTAGGACAAATTATATAGGTGAGGCAGCATGCTTTTCTGCAGCAGCAGCCTTTCTCTGGTTTTCCTGCATGGCTTTTTTTGACGGCAAAAAGATCCTAGAGTCTCGTCCTCTTTGTTTAATCAAGGGAGAGGGGGAAGCAAGATGTGCTGAAGCCCTGGGAGATTTAAGATTTGCACAGCCGGGAAAGTTAACCCTGCAGGTTTCCCTCACTTGTGTTGTCCCTTCTGTTGCCAGTGGTGGTGAGCAGAGGAGTTGTGTTTGTCACAGCTGAGAGCAAAAGGACATTCGAAGTTACGGATTAGTTATTGTGTGTTTTCCTCCCAAGGTAGCAAAATTCAGGTTGCAAACAGATCAGGAGTTACAGCTGCCATAGGTAGGCAGTGGTCTCTCAGAAGAAAAGCAGCAGCTTGAGTATCAGCCATTTGCAGCAATGTGTTCTGATCTGTGAATAAAAAAAAAACAAACCCTTAACTTAAAGGTAAAAACTAGAAAAGGACTGAATATTCAAATAGGAGTTGTAAGTGCTTAGCCTGTTTCCGTATCTCTTCAATTAATCTTTCTTGGAAAGTTCATGCATCTCAAACAGGAGTTTTGTCTGAGAAAGGTCTTCAGGGTTAAGCTCTTAAAAGGGCCACCATAAGCTCTTTCTAGCTCTGCTATCAGGCTTATAATAAAAGGCTGAAAAGTTGGACCATCTTACTCTCAGATTTAGCGAATTGTATTTGTGAGCAACTGATGAAACCCTAGAATTTAGAAGGCTGTCCCTTGCCCCAGAGCAGATGAGCAACCTGAGCAGAAATAGTGCTATGCATTAGCAAATGAGGGAGAATTTGTTTATGGTCACTTGAGTTTTTAATTAGTCTTTTATATCTGGTCTTGATAAGCAAAAGGACTTCTCTTCGTTCTGGATTCTTAGTAAACAGAAAGCCATGGAATTCTACCTGATGTATGTCTTACTCTGCTAGGGAATTGCTTTGTTTAGGGACACTGATTGTTTTGCTGTTTCAGGAATGCTGCATTTCTGTTGCAAGCCTTCTTTTCAGTGGCATGTTCTGCAAATTATCCATACTGTGTTATCTAAGGGAAATCTGACAAGAAATCCACCTTTTTTTTGGTGCTCAATGAGACCCTTTCTAATAGTTTGAGCCTTCTAAATATTTTAAACATCTTAGCTTTTCCTGGTTTTACATGCCAGCACAACAGTGTAGCGCATTAATGGGAGCATATGTAGCACCAACACCTTTTGCTGGAGTTGCTGAAGATTCCTGCCAGCCTAGCAGAGATTTAAAATCTGTCTTCTAACACATCTCTTTGCCCAGAGGTTTTTTAACTACAGTAGCTTCTATCAGTTTGAGAGCTCAGTGCTGCAGGGTTGCGGCACTGTTTGGTTTTGGCATCCACTCCTAATATACAAGGTGTCTTAACTCAGGAGCTTTCTTAAGATATGCATGCAGCACATGAAAAGGCAGTCCAGACTCTGAGTGGAGGACTAGTTCTGTTAGAAGAACACCTTTCTATAGTCTTTTCTTACCTTACTCCTGTCTGTTTTCTCTAGATGGTCCAAGTTTTTATTTAAAGTGCTTTAACTGGATATCCCAGTTACAGCTTTGACAGTTTGTTTACAGTTTGCATCTGCCTGAAGGCAGCTGAAGGCACATTACAGGATAAGTGAGATAGTTCTGCTGCCGGGAGAAGGATGTGCTGGTAGGATTACTGAAGTAAAAAAAAAAAAAAAAAAAGAGCCAGGGAATAGCTGGAATTGTAGCATGGGACTGTAATTTCATCCTATGGGAACTCATGGTAGTATACCTTCTTCTCCTCCCCATTCTCTCATTTAATTTAAAGGGAGAAAATTGCTGTGTGTGGAAGAGAAACATACAGCTGGAAGTACTGGCAGACAAGAGCTTATATTCTCCTGTTTGACAGCAAAACTAAGAGCAGTTCCTGCTCTTCGAGGCAATAAAACATATATGTGGAAAGGATTCTACTGTGGAAATCCCTTTCTTTACCCACTGGCTAAGGATTTAGATGCCAAAATAAGCACCTTCACTGTTAGATGGCTGGATTTAACTAGGGTGAACCCACTGAATAAATGAAAACACACCCATCAGTTTCAGTGGGGTCTGGGTCAGGCCTTTTGGCTTCTCACAAATCGTAGAATGTTAGGGGCTGGAAGGGACTTTGAAAGATCATCCAGTCCAACTCACCTGCCAGAGCAAGATCACCTACAGCAGATCACACAGAAACACATCCAGATGGGTCTTGAGTGAGAGGGAGACTCCACAACCTCCCATGGCAGCCTCTTCCAGCGTTCTGACACCCTCACAGGGAAAACATTTTTCCTCACCTTTACATGGAACTTCCTATGCCTTTCTAGTTCCGGCTTTTGTGTTTCCATCCATTGATTTGCAGAGCTGGACCTCTAAAAGTGATAGGGGAGATGGAATGAGCATTCTGACTTGGGTTTCTGTGCAAGCCAGGTTTCTTCTTCTCACACATCGGCTCAGCGCCGCTTTCTGCGGGGCGCCGGCACTCAGCCAGAGCCCTGCCGGTGCTCGCTGTGATGCCGGTGTGGAAGAAGGCGGTGCGCTTTCCCTTTTTGTGCTGTGCCGTCGCTGTGTGAGCCCAGGGCCAGCGAGGCGCTCTGCCTGGGTTGCGGGACCCAGCACTCCCTGCCAAGCAGGGAAGTGAATACTTTTCGCGTCGGGAGGACTTCCACGCGTACCAGCGGCGCTGCCGCTGCGGGGTCAGCAAGGCAAAGTCACTTTGCTTTGTTTTGTGTTAGCTGCTGAGAGCCAAGGCTTGACACAGAAATGTTTATTAAAAATACCTACTTTAAATGTTACCTGATTTCCCCAGGATAGGACTGAAAGTTAGCTCAATAAATATACTACTTTGGGTCGAATTCTGCTTTCTTTATTGGAGCAAAGCTCTCGCCACCATCAGCGAAACTCCAGAGTTGAGTGTCTTTTAATTAATTTCTCATAAGAGGCTATTAAAAAAAAAAAAAAAAACAGAAGTAGTGAAGTTTATTTCTGGGAAAAATAATACAAGGGTCAGAACTCTGTGGGAGGTTCTCCCACACTCTATCAATGACAGAACTGGAGTAAGTTGTTTCAGGCAGGCTCAGGTTCAGGGATGTAGCTGATCCTCCTGTTGCTTTGCATTGTCTGCTGCCCAGTGCTCCTCCCGGGACTCTGAGGTGGCCAAGCCCATAGGGAGGGCAGAGGGTTACTGCCTGCCTGAGCAGCTTCTGCTGCGCTGACATCAGGATAAATGAAGACCAGGCTTTCAGTGGAATGAGTGACATGTAGCAGCCTGCTGAGATCTTGGAGATATCAGGATACAGATTTATTATTTTTTTTTCCCTTTTCTAAGCACATGGCTGCTAATACAAAGAGCTCAGTGTAGATGCTAACAATTAAACCTAATGTATAAAATCAGGACACTCCTTGCCTGAAGTTACTTCTCAAAAAGTTACATACTCAAAAATTGACTTACCCTGATGGATGGATTTTCCCTTAGATGTTATCAGTTATTTAAGGGACTGCTAATCTTTGATTTCTACACCAGTGCAGTGGACCACAAGGAAATACCAGTTGGACACAGATTTTTTTACCCATTGAAATGACAGATGACCTGGAACAACCAACTGCTTTTGAGCTGTACAGACCAAATCTGACTTCTGAGTGAAACCAATGGCATGGTATCGGGCATTCGTTTTGTCTCCAGTGAAAATACCTCTAAAACAATAGGCAAAATAGTCACAAATGCCAGAGTCCCACTAAGAATCAATAGGAGGTTGTAGGTTCCCAGCTGATGTAGGTGCCTTTGAAAATGTTACCCTGGAAGCTGTTTAACCAAGAACATAAAAGGAGCTGTGGCATGTCACATGCATGTCTGCGGGATGCAGAAACTGTGTCACACCTGCTGTTTGGCTGAGGCATGTGCCCAAGGCTGAGCCACAGCACAAGGTGCACAGCCAGCCCAGGTCGAACCACTCTAGAAAAGAGGTGTGTGGCGTGTTTGTTCACTGCACAGATGCACCTCTCCCACAAAAAGTTGGCAGAACATTAATGGTCTGAGGCCTGACCTGGTTCACTTTTATATCGGGAGCTCCCACTGAAGCTGAGCAGGAGTTTTGCTGCAGTAAGACATCAGCAGCAGAGACAACATTTGGAACTTGTCTACATAGAAGAGAAAGCGATTTAGGGAAGTCTATCAGAAGTTTACAGAGGACTGACAGGCTTGCCTTCATCCTGGCTGTGCTGCTTACATCTTCATTGGTTTCGTTCGTTTTAGCCTGTAAGCACTTTGAGGCAGGGCACCTCAGTCCCTCTGTGTCTCAGTACCAGTGCCCTGATTAGGGCATATCATGAGGAATGATCTGTATTTCCTATGCTGTCCAGCCTTTTACTATCCATATGTCTCAGGTAACAGTTTACAGGCAGAAGAACATTCTCTAAACATTTAGGCCAGAGAATAATTTAAGGATCTTCTTGCACATTTTAGCTACCAGGAGCATTGTAAAGAGCCATGGGCAAGCCGGGACAGTTCTGCTCTTAGCAGACAGTGTGCAGTCCACAGCTTCACCCAGTGTCCTGGATGTTGAAAGTCATAGAATCACAGAATGTAAAGGGTTGGAAGGGACCTCCACAGATCATCAGGTCCAAACCCTCTGCCAAAGCAGGATCACCTAGGGCAGGCCACACAGGAACATGTCCAGGTTGGCTTTGGTAGTCTTCAGAGAAGGAGACTCCACACCCTCACAGTAAGGAAGTTTCTCCTCATGTTGAGGTGGAACTTCCTGTATTCTAGCTTATATCCTTTATTCCTTGTCCTATTACTGGGTGCCACTGAAAACATCCTGTCCCCTTCCTCCTTGACATCCACCCTTCAGATATTTATAGATATTAATAAGATCCCCTGAAAAGGCTTTGACCATCTCATTGAGCAATGCAGATCTTGAACTGCAGAGATGATCCTTGTTGGAAGCAAAGGAAAATAGAGAAGGGTTTATCCTGATTTGTCTTCATTGGTGGATATTAGGTGTAGAGCTTCTCAATATTCAGCAGTATTGGGCTGGCAGGCACCTTTCCATTAAGCACAGTTGTGTGTATTTTTGGGACGCAAGTGTTTCTACAACTAGCTCTATATAGTAATAGAATTTTTATTCAGGGCTTAGCGAGTATCTCAGTGTGGAAAAGCAGACAAACTAAGTGAAGAAGTGAAGGAGTTCAATAGAAAAGAAGGGGG
>VWYK01021052.1:0-22521 GCA_013399775.1 Semnornis frantzii | reverse complement strand
TTTTTTAAACTTTTTTTTTTTTTTTCCGGTCTGGATGTGTCGTTTTGTTTCTCTTTGGTTTGTAACAGCATGCATTGCACCTTCACATGTTTGGGAGAACACTGTCTTATTCGTGTTGTCTGTTTTGTTCCATGTCTAGCTAATTATTCCCACGTCTAGCTAATTATTTCCTAAGTTGGGTCTTGTGTACTAAATCAGGTTCTTAGAAATACATGGTCCTTTGTACTGCCATACCAAATCTTTACTGATATGGCAAAAACACTGATTTTCTTTTATTTTCTTATTGTTTGGGGTTTTTTTAATAATGGCCTCTGACTTTGCTGCCTTAAGAGCATTTGGTGCAGCTTCATCTGCACTTAATTTTTTTTATACGACAATGTACTGCCTTGTAGATAAATAAAGTGTGTTCTTTTTTACTTAGGCTCACATGGTCTCTTCATCTTGTTTGCTTTAGTGTTTTGGAGGTGTTGTTACAGGTAACAATCAAGCCAAGAAAGGCTTTTTTCCCAGCACTTAGATAAGTAAGGAATAGAGGTTTGCATACCCTAAGTAGCCTCAACACCCTTGGCTCGCATTGATTGTTAAGGAAGCGGAAGGAGCACAGCACAAAACAAGTACTGAGCATGTTGTGGACTGGAGACACATCTCTAGTGCCACTGAAGTCCAGGGTGGAAAGCTTGCTCTACCTTTGTGCAGAACTGCTCATCTCCCAAAATACTGGATCATTTATTTATCCAGGACCATCGGGTCAGGAAACAACTGAATAAGAGCAGAATACTCTGGAGTTCCTATTAGATTTTTTTCACAACGTGTCTTAAGAAACCAGAGGTGAGAATATACATGGAAACCTGGTGCTTTATTACACCTCGCAGCAAATAATTGGGCAGACCTGCAGAGCCTCATCCAGTGTTAAGTGCTGAGGACATTGAACCTCAAGAATGTTGGAGAGTAAAAGCAATTGTCAACAAAACAACAACAAAAAAAGAGAAAAAAGATGCAACGTGCCAGGAAAAGAATTATTAACTATCTATTTTATTGAAAATAAATTACTTGCTGAAATTTAATCTGATGCAAGCACTTCAAAGTCAAAATTACATTCCTGAGAGCAAATTTCAGCTCCATGAAAAAAAAAAAGTAATTCATACTTCCAATTGTGTGTAGCCACATAGAGGCTGAGAGCCCCCAAAGGCTCTTTCCAATCCTTTTCTTGCTCCTTCTCTAGCAGCCTGCCTAGTCCACCCAGCTGAAGCCATATGCTTGCCCTTGACATGCAGCATGCAGAAAAAGAGGAGCAAAAAGGCTTTTTTTCACTTTTCTGCAAGGTCCCTTCTCATGGTGCTCTTGGCTTTAATGTGAGAACAGACAGATGCTTGCAGCAGCTCCCTCCCAAGTTTTGCCTGTGTTTCCCCTTTATCCCCCTTACATGGTTTGGGCTCTCAATAACGCTGGGGGACTGGGGGAGAGCCAGCACCAAGGTGGTTTTGCAGCAGTTAACCACAGGCAGGACCCTGGGATTGTGCATGGATTACAGAGAAGGGGAAGTGTGCAGGAGCACTTGCCTGCGTTGTGGGCTCTCACCATGAAAATGCTTGTGCAAGACGTGAGGGAGGACTGCGGGACTTGGTGGTGTGCAACTTGGGAAGAGGGAAAGGTCTGTCTTTGAGGCATGCCACAACTTAAGCAACGTGTTGCAGCTTGGAAAAAAAAAAAAAAAAAAAGGAAAAAAACCCCAAGCTTACAACAGGTCTTTGAGACAAAGCTCTTGCCTTGTAGAGCTCCATCTGTAAGTGCACTGAGCCCGGCTGAGTTCAAGCAGATCATTATCTGAATGCCCAGTGTGGAGCAGTGCTAGGAAAGAGTGAGGCTCACACACAGGTGCCCAGCACAAGGATGGGGCTTTTCCCCCTCACACCTTCAGGTTGCTTTAAAGCCCATTTTTAACATGTAAAAATCATTGCTGTAATTGTCTTGTCGATGGCCACACTTAGAGCTAAAACAGAGGAAAATGTTTATTTATCCACTTTCTGGTGTCATTGAAAATGCAAAACACTCAGCAGGTTAAGGCCAATTTGCATACCTTTCTGCATGCATGTGGCTCTCATGCTGAGCCAAAAAGAAGCTTTGTTTGAAAGCTGTAGCCCAGGAACCTGATTATTTTCCCTGCACCAATACTTGGCTGAGTTTCCTTTGCAGCAAAGTGGCACCTCCTACATGTCTTTCTCACACAAATAGCCCCACGTGGGCTCTACCTACTGTCTGAAATATGCATCCTCCTTCCAGACATTCCAGAAAAGTCCTAGCTGTCTGCTAAGTTCCATCCTGGCCTGCACTGAGACAGGTCCATGTCTTGGCAATGGCTATTTGGCTTTGCAGCAGCCCTTTGCACAGGTGTGTAGCCATCCCAGACCCATTTAAAGCTAGAGTAACCTACCAAAGTGAAGGGAGAACAGGTTCAGTCCTGTTTTCAGTTAATGGAGAGTAGATATTTGGCTCAAATTCCTATTAACCTTTTTCTTCACTGTAATTATAACTTAATAATGTTGTCAGTGGGAATTCTTTTGATTTCTGAGAAGAATTTCAATTATCATTTCAGCATGTGCCACTAATTAAAAATGAAGAGTCAAAGGAGCCAGGGCAAAAAATAAAGGCAAATAGCAGGGCATGAAGTGTTTCCCAGCCTGGCCCTGTAATTCTCCAGCTATCCCCAGCAAAGCATACTCCATGCAGAGAGTCCCAGGGCGTTCAAATCTCACAGGTCTGATCTACCAAACAACTATAGGCCCACACTGGAAAAGTGTCAGAGCTTGCACTGCTTTGGGAAAAAAGACCTGCATTATAGTTTGAATGAAAGAGCCAGACTTTGTAGTTACGAGACAAAATAACGAGTCTGGTGAGGATAAAGCACAGAGCATGGCAGTTAGCATTCTGCAACGCAGAGTGATCCTTCAAAAAAAAATCATAGGGCAAGGGTTTTTTCCTCAGTATTTCAATCTTGATCCTTTTCTTGGCTAAGGCAATGCCATTCTTCAAGTCCACACAGTCAGGCACATAAGCAAGAGGTGTTTCTGTCTGACTAGACAACCATCAGCTCCACTTTACTCCTGCCACATTTAATTGTATTTCTGCCTCGGCCCTGACTTGGGACAGGAGTGACAACAAAGGACAGGAAAAAGCCTTGTTCCTAAAAGCCCACTTAAAATTTACAAGGTCTATTGACAAGGTCTGGTAATGACAGGACAAGGGGCAATGTGTTTAAACTGGCAGAGGGAAGATTTAAACTGGATGTTAGGAGGAAGTTCTTTACAGTGAGGGTGGTGAGGCACTGGAACAGGTTTCCCAGGGAGGTTGTGGCTGCTCCCTCCCTGGAGGGGGTCAAGGCCAGGTTGGAGGAGGCCTTGAGTGACCTGTACTAGTGGGAGGTGTCCCTGCCTATGGCAGGGGGTTGGAACTAGATGATCCTTGAGATCCCTTCCAACCTTTCCATTCTATGATTCTATGAAAATTGTTTCGTTAGTGGTTTTGGTTTTGGTTTTGTTCATTGTTGTGTTTTTTAAGTGCATGTTAAAAATATTTCGTTTCAGGAAAGAATAATTTTGAGGTGTATATCTGCATCTTGGTATGTATCTGCATCTTGCTTATCTTGTTCCCTAGCAGGAGTGGAGCCCATCAATATCCCAGACCTTGCTCAAAAGCAGCGTTAGTGTTTTGCCTGGGTGGCCAAGTGAAGACACTGGCCCCATCTTTCAATCATCAGGCTAATGTCTCAATTCAAAACCAAGTTGTATTTCCAGCCCAAATGCACTTGTTTCATTCTTTACCTCTTTTTGAACCTGACCGATGCCTCAGCAGTTTTCATTGAAGACCTCGATACCTGTTTGTGAACTTTGTTGTTCTCAGTGACTGACCTGGGTAAGACAATGAAGATAGGCCACAGAGATCCAAATCATCCCTTCAGTCACGTTTGCAAGCTGGTAGTGGTCATAGAGCAAATGGTTAAAGGCTCTAGAATGCATGCCCTCTGCTGTTATTTTTCCATTAGGTATTTGTGATCAGGTTGTTGGGTTTTTTAGCAATCCCTCTTTGACACAAGATATTTCATAGGATCCTAGAATCATAAAATCAGTCGAGGTTGGAAAGGACCACTAGGATCATCTAGCTCCAACTCCCCTGCGATGGGCAGGGACACCTCACACTAGATCAGGCTATCTAGAGCCTCATCCAGCCTGGCCTTAAATACCTCCAGGGATGAGGCTTCCAGCACCTCCCTGGATAACCCATTCCAGGGTCTCACCACTCTCATGCTGAAGAACTTCTTCCTAATATCCAATCTGAATCTACCCATTTCTAGCTTTGTTCCATTCCCCCTAGTCCTAATCACTACCTGATATCCTAAAAAGTCCCTCCCCAGCTTTCTTGTAGGCCCCCTTCAGATACTGAAAGGCCACAATGAGGTCACCTCGGAGCCTTCTCCTCTCCAGACTGAGCAACCCCAACTGCCTCAGTCCCTCCTCATAGGAGAGGAGCTCCAGCCCTTTGATCATCCTCATGGCCCTTCTCTGGACATGTTCCAACACATCCACATCCCTCTTGTAACAAGAGCTCCAGAACTGGGTGCAGTACTCTAGGTGGGGTCTCACCAGTGCAGAGTAGAGGGGAGGATCACTTCCCTCGACCTGCTGGCCACACTTCTTCTGATGCAGCCCAGGCTCTGGTTGGCTTTATGGGCTGCAAGTGCACACTGCTGGCTCACGTTGAGCTTCTCCACCAGCACTGCAAGTCCCTCTCCTCAGGGCTGCTCTCAAGCCAGTCACTGCCCAGCCTATATTGGTGCTCGACCCAGATGCAGGGCCTTGCACTCCGTCTTGTTGAACTTCATGAGGTTGGCTTGTGCCCACCTCTGCAGCCTGTGAAGGTCCCTCTGGATGGATCCCTTCCCTCCAGAGCATCTGCCGCACCACACGGCTTGGTGTGGCATTTGTGCAATTCATTTGAGTATCAGAACAACTGCTGAATTTAATATTGTGTTTTAAAAACAGCCTCCTCTTTGCGGGCTGCACGGATCTGCATTTAGACTCACAACTGAGGAAATCTCATTTCACGGGGAAGCAACTTTTACTACTTGATTACATTACCACTCGTCGCTACAGCTCCGAGCCGTACTCTGCGCACACATCTGGCAGAGAAGCCCTCACAAACAGCGAAGAAGAAAGTTTCAGGAAGCTCTCCCCAGACTAGTTTCTACACTAACCATAGAGACCACCTCTGCATCTCCCAGTTCCTGCCGGCCCAGCTGCAAGGCAAGCCCTGGCCCTCCCGATAAAGTCAGCCCCAAGAGAGTCTTGAAAGGCAGCCTGCAGGTGTGCTTTCCTGCCCTGCCTCTCGCTCCCCGCTGCCTCTGAAGTTTCATTAACTCTCTCATCGGCCTGCGTCAGCACAGGAGTTATCTGAAGGCAAAGGGAGGCTGGGGCTATTTAAACGATGGGGGTTTTGGTATCTCTGTTACTATGAGCTCAAGACAGAGACCTCAGAGGCATCAGCTCAGCCTTCCTGTGCCGATAAAGGCACTGCTAGCCTGTGCGGCCGGCAGGGAAATGGCAATCTGCACGGGGCTGTGGCTCCTACCTGTCCAGTCACACTCACTGCACCCAAACAGAGACACAACCATGCTTTGCGTCAAAGACATGAAACACCTCTTAGTGAAATAATGCAGAAAAGTCATACTTTTATTTTCTGCTCTGATCTTCCTCCTGGCCATCCCCTTGGCTCTCATAGATGCTTCTGGTGGGTTCAGGTCTATCTTACAAAGGCACACATCCCTGGTGGGGTCTGTTCCAAATCCTACTGAAAATTAATTGAAAAAAATCAGCTGGTCTCCATGGCATCAGTGGGTCCATGCCCACCCTTTTTTCACAGCTAAGGACACAGATCATCTTCCTGCGCATGACTGAGGACCCCCTGTGTGATGGTTTGGGAGTTCCCCCCACACACACTTTGTAAAATCACCCAGACTAGACTCAGCCAGCTGGAAGTTAAGGACTGAAGCTCTATTTATAGCTTAGCACAATGTACAAGCAGATATTTACAATATATTGGAATACATATACAGGAATATTTACAGAAATATACAAGTTAAAGGTAATACGGAAACACAACACTCCTCCCAGAAATCAGAGTCCCCAGGAGGGGCTCCTAACCACCCTTCCACCTTCTTCCCACCCCTCTACGTTACCCCAGGGTTTGGCTTACATGCAAGGTGAGTTTGGGGGATCGGCCAGGGGGGTTAGAAGGAAAATGGTAAGCTAGGTTATTTAGCAGAGAGGCCAAGACCAAATGCAGATAGAGAGCCCGAGACTCTTTGAGAGAGTGTCTTGTCTATGTTTGTGTTCTTATCCATCTCAGCAAGCCTATGAGTGAAGTAGACATCACCATTATTTTCTTTTCACAGCCTATAATCTAATTTTCTCCATTCGAATATTCCAATTAGCCTCAAACCAGCACACCCTGCCACTCTTACTCGTGAGAGGCCCCTGATGCACTGATGTACTGTGCTCCTGTTGCCCCCAGGTTTGGGATCACTGAAAAGTGAGCTCTGATTGTATCTGGAGTAACATACTCCAGCCAAGCCCCATCCATGCACGAAAGTCTTTCACTAGAGGTGATTTGCCCCAGGCTGGGACACCCATCAGGAATGGGCAGGGTAGGGCATATCTATGTCCAGCTTTGGCACCCTTTTAGCAGCTGCCTACCTACCCAGGACGAGAATGAATTATCCTACTGCCCCATGAAGGTCCCACAGTGTCACTACAGGAGACCTCTTGAGCAGTGTCAATGCAGGCACACCTTTAACTTTCTTGAATCAAAGAGGTTAGAGTAATCCTTTCCTTGACAACCTCTGATTTGTGGCCACATCCTCTAACAGAAAACCCATAACAAATGCAAAGGCAGTTTGTGTGGTGATAAGCTGCAGAACTGATGTGATAGTCACCCCTCCATCGCTGCTCTAAAAACCATCGCTTCCTAGTGCAGACTTTCATTGCATCCAGTTGCTTAGCTGCTGTTTGGAGCAGCTGTTTGGAGCAGCAGAAAAAGCCCCACTGCCACAAGAGAAGAGTGAACCTGACACGCACCTGCCCCCTGATTTTGCCACAGGCATTGCAAAGCAGCAAAGTCGCTTACACGATGATTAAAATAAGCTGCTGGGTTTTTTCCCCCCCCCCCACCCCTCATTGTTAAGTTGTCACTTCTAACATTTGCTATGCTGTCTGTCTGACATCCAAAAAATACCTGTTACCATCCTCTCTGGCAACTGATCAATGGAGCAACTAGGTTTTGATGTGACAGCTTGAATGGACTGAATGTGAAATTTGAAATGATAACTTGGTTTGCCTTCCTGTCAGAGAGTACAAGGTTTTCTTCCTTCCTCTTTAACACCCACAACGGACTTTTTTCAAAGGATTTCCAATAACAGAAATACACTTTTGTCTTTTGTTTGAGCACAGGAAGTTGTCCAGAAGGCTCAAAGTCCCAAACATGCTCCTGTGCTTTTTTGAAGCTGATGCTGAGGCTGCTGTAGCAGCAGCCTTGCTATGCCAAAACAGATTTTCATACCCTAATCTAAACTTCTCAGTAGAATAAAGCTTTGCAGAAGAAGAACTTGACAGCCACATAGGTAAGCCTGGACTTACCAAATTACTGTTGGCTGTGCACACAGGTCAAGAAAGGCTACCTTAGTTCTGCAGCAACATGCAGGTGTTACAGTGATGAGGATGCTATGAGAAGCTGCGTGCAGAATAACACCCAAACAACACAGTAGGTTGCCCAAGTAGTTTCTAAGTCCTTGAATCTCTTGAGGAAGTCTGTGTTTGTTAGAGAGCTGCTGCAAGACAGCAAAGGAGAAACACTGACTTCCCCGAGATGTGATGATTTTCCTTTCCATTTACTTGTGTTAAGTGNCTATAAGGTCTCCTCAAAGCCTTCTCTTCTCCAGGCTGAAGATCCCCAACTCTCATAGCCTGTCCTCATAGGAGAGGTGCTCCAGCCCTCTGATCATCTTCATGGCCCTCCTCTGGACCTGCTCAGTTCAATGTCAACAGTTCAATGTCCTTCCTGTGCTGGGGGCTCCAGAACTGCACATGGTACTCCAGATGGGGTCTAACAAGAGCAGAGTAAAATATATCCATCTCTCTCTATATATATTTACACTTACTTGCTCTCCATACACTTGTTCTATTAAAAATAAAGGAAGGATGTTTTACTAGGAGGCCCAGAACTCAGTCAGCAGTTGGAATCTATCATAGGCCATGTATCATGTGCCTGGGTCATGGATACTCTTGGCTACCAGAACAAAAATCATAAAGCACAAAGTTCAGGCAAATATCAGACTCCGTGCACAGAAAAAGAGAAAATGATCCAAATGAGAGGTTGCTGTGAAAAGATCTTCTCTGATGAGAACTGAAACTGCAAGTCACTGGTTTTCATTGAAAGCAGTGCAACCAAGAGTCTGAAATCAGTCATGTCCCCCAACTGATGAGTCGTCTGAAATCTGCCACCTTCCAGATCACATGGATCCTGAGACCTCTTAGCTTCCTCACTTGTGATCAGAGATTTCTGCAAAAGGATGTTTCATTGTTTGAAATAATAGCTAAAAATAATATTAGACACCATGGGGGAAAACATAGGTTGAAGTTGTCCAAGGTGTGCCCTTTTCCCTGGGAATGATGGCTTCATTTGTGAATTTATGTTGCAAGTGATTCCACACTAAGCCACGTACCTGAGAAGTGTCAGAAATCCGTCCAGCTACACTGCACTTCAGAGTGGGCTGGACTTAACTTCACAACTGTGTTTTAACCTAATTCGTCCATGCCTGATGCAAGAGTTTCCAGCTAAGTCAATGGGAGTAGTCATGTGCATAACACACACAGGTTTCAGCCTGGAAATCCCTACCATCCTCATTTGTGGGTCAAGGTTGGTCTGCTTGGAGAAGAGCACAATGCGGTGCCAACAGTGAATGGCCTTGACATGGTCCATTTCCGAGAGATACAATGATACCACCAAACCACCAGGGCTGCCTGCACCTAATGAAAAGTGACAATGCAGTCATTTGTGAAGGATATAAGACAGCCACAGTAGTTAGGGCAACATTTGCATAATCACATTAACTTTAAGGACCTACTTTAAAATCGACCTAACAATGGTTGTCATTGTTTAAAGCCACAGCTGTCCATGCTGATCGGACAGCATGCTCGGCCCGCTTGTGTCGCAGCCATCTTCTTCAGGAGGATTTAGAAAGTTTGACTGAAAAAAAAAAACTCACCAAAAACAAAATCATGGGCTTCAGGACATCCTGTGAATGTTTGGCCTCCCATCGTGGCTCGTGTATCTGTGAACCCATGGCTGTCAGGGCTGCATGACTGCTGCCTTTTTACTGGGGCTGATGAGATTTATGGCACAACTTTGTTTTCCGAATTGTTCGTCAGGGTTGTGTGGAAAAGGGCACACAGATTAGCTGCTGAGACTATTACAAGGCACAGACAATCTAAGGCCTGCTTGTTTAAGGTCTGGGAAAAAAAAAAAAAAAAAGATCAGCACTTGTAATCCAGGCATTACACTTCAGCCACACTTTCTTTCTACACACAGGGAAGAGTGGACCATTTCCATCTTCTTGTGCCTTGCACAACCATCCCCCGTTGGAAAATTGCTGATATATAGACAAAAACATACCTGGTGAGTGTTCTTCTTTAGAAGAATACTTAAATTGATGCATTTCAGGGTAGTTGGCCACATGGAAAGTTCTGATGAAAAACCAGACTCCTCTTAGCTGAGATTTCTTGTTCTCGTTCTGGTTTGTTTTACCCAGGCAGCCTTGTCCACCTTGAAAAACACGTTTAAGTATTTTCAGGATTCTCAGACAAGCAAGGCGGTGCTGGATTAGCTGCAGGGAACTCAAAGTTTCAGTTAGAGTGTGTCTTCTTTGAATAACACTAACCACAGGTAGGAGAATGACTAGAGCACACACTCTAGACTGGAAAACAAAGAAAGAGAAATATTGAAGGAGGGAAAAAAAAAAAAAGTTGCAGTAAAAATGGTTCAGCCCTTTCTGAGAATGAGGTTGAGAAAAACTAGTTTCTCCTTGCCCTGCTAGGCCTAGTTAGCATAGCTGCTAGCATCAGTCTGTGAACTTTAACTGACTTCTTATTTTGCATTGCATATACCTGTGATTAAAAATCCATTTAGGTTCCCCACCGTAATTTGGTTTTAAACTATGGTACCCAGATAAAATATTTTGATATTGTTTTTAGTTAAGAAATTCCATGGATCACAGGCTTGAAATTTTACACAGGAGTGTAGTTTGTGGCTCTTATTGCTATCAAGACCCATAAAAATTTGACCAAGTCTTGCCCTCTGAACATTTCATTTGGCACAGGAGTACTAAAGGCTTGCTCCACTTTGGCAGCTCCACTCCTTGCAGACCATCCCCTGGGCAGCACACACCATCCATTTGAGGCTCAGGGGCTGCAGCTGACCATCTGTGACCCTGCTCCTCACCACTGAGGGCTGATGCAGTGTGGCACGGCAGCTCAGCTGAGCTGCTTTGGTCTCTTAAGGAGGTCTCCTGTAGTCCCTCACTGAGCCTACATGGGAAGAAGCAGCTTACTCAGCACTGATGTGGAGACACATGGAGCAGGGTGGGTGCAAGGCAAGGTGGAAGCAAGGGGAACTATTGGCCAGGAGCCAGATGTAAATGTGTGTATGACTGTGTGCACACATAAATATGCGTAATTAGGATTAGTATTATAATGAATATACAGAAAAGAGGGGAGTGAGGGGATGGTGAATTAATTGCATGAAGAATCTCTATTCTGACTCTGCTGACTTTGAAGTACTGCACTCCCAAGTCTTAATAATCTTTTAATTTATACTTTGAATGATAGTTTACCTTCCGACTATTCAAAAGATGGGCAATATTTTACATCAACACTTTACATTCAAGCAAAGTAATTGAAAACTTGCAAATGCTTTTACTGAAGAGATATGCAGAACCTCCTTCTGAGTTAAGCACAGGTAAAGGGAACAGCATATTAATATAGGCAAAGTTTCATAACCACACTGTTATTTGTATTTTAGGCACTTAGTGCATCATAAGGCATAGCATTCTTTCTTGATATCAACATATTAAAGCTACAGGAATAGTTCAGTACTATTACAAGAGGGCTGCAGATAGGATGAGATGTGCAAAACTTCTTCAGAAACACCTAGGCTGTTTCAGCCCTTCAGAAACCCCTACAATTTGAGACTGAAAGAAAGTAGAGCTTCATGTCACTTAGACTCACATACATTTCCCACACCAAGGCAAACCTCAGAGGCGAGCAGGGTAGAAAGAGAAAAATGCAATGGTGGTTTAGTACTGTTTATGACAGTCAAAATCAAACTTTGGCAGGGGAAATGGTACAATATCTTTGTTTGACCTTATTTTAGGTATTCCAAGAACCAAGGCAGGCCCTTTATCTTAAGTCAATGTCAGGATTCATTATGCAATTTTTACTTTTGGAAATGAGCATTGTGCTGCTTATATAGTGCCATGGATTTGGTTATTACTGAAGGCAGTTTTTATTGCAATGAGATATCTCGGTATTTCATTAGACAAAAAGTCTTGCGTAGGCTTGTGTGGGGATCCAGGACTGAATGGGCATTTTCCGTTTTTCAATATGCCAAGGATGACATTAGCAGCCCTGGAATTTTTGTCTGGAAAAAATAAAACCTTAATATTTCAGAGGAGAAATGAAAGTGTGTAGAGCAGAAAGGGATTAATCAGGAAATCCATTAATGTACTCAGCAAGTGGAGTATCAAACCTCTTAACCACCATTCAGCCTTTCTGGCACCACTTGCCTATCATGAATCACAGAATCACAGAATTAACCAGGTTGGAAAAGACCTTTGAGATCATCAAGTCCAACCTATCACTTAACACTTTCTAATTAACTAAACCATGGCACTAAGTGCCTCATCCAGTCTCCTTCTAAACACCTCCAGGGATGATGTTCTCCATCACCTCCCTGGGCAGCCTATTCCAATGCCAATGAGTCTTTCTGTGAAGAACTTCCTAACATCCAGCCTAAACCTGCCCTGGTGCAGCATGAGCCTGTGTCCTCTTGTTCTGTCACTGGGTGCCTGGGAGAAGAGACCAACCCACACCTGGCTACAAGCTCCCTTCAGGTAGCTGTAGAGAGCAATAAGGTCTGCCCTGAGCCTCCTCTTCTCCAGGCTGAACAACCCCAGCTCCCTCAGCTGCTCCTTCATAGGGAGCATTAGTAATCACTAATTATCGGTGTACAGACAGATTGAATTTCATGTAAGGTTTACAGCCCATACTTTTTACTTTGTAAACAGGCAGGTTTGTGGTGGTGTGAAATCCTGTTTGACATAATTCCAAACTGTTCCCCAATGCAGATGTGAACTTAGTGTAAATGGCATAATCTGCATAAAATGGTGGAGCTGAAACTTGAAATACTCTGTCAGCAAATGGTGGTGACTGAGGAAAGAGAATGCTGATGGCTGATACAAATAGTTTTTAATCTCAAACCCTGAAAGCCAAGTCTGATTTTCTGAGCAGAGCTTCCTTTTCAGGTGTACAAGCTCTGGATAGGCTGAATTGTAATGACAGGACAAGGGGCAATTGGTTTAAACTGGCAGAGGGGAGATTTAAACTAGATGTTACGATGAAGTTCTTTCCAGTGAGGGTGGTGAGACACTGGCACAGGTTGCCCAGGGAGGTTGTGGCTGCTCCCTCCCTGGAGGTGTTCAAGGCCAGGTTGGAGGAGGCCTTGAGTGACCTGTACTAGTGGGAGGGGTCCCTTCCAACCTTACCATTCTATGATTCTATGATTGTATCTTAATGATGTCACTGTTCTGCCAAAGATCAGATAAACCTGGCAATGTGGATAGCAAGTTCAGAAACCCACTCAAGCACCATGAGACATGCAAGCTCTCATTAGCTGTGATGAAAATTGACTCAATTACGGAACCAGCCTCTTCTTGGTGATGCCCAGTGATAAGGGGCAATGGGTGGAATTTGAGGCATAGGAGGTTCCATGTGAACCCGAGGAAGAATTTTTTCACTGTGAGAATGACAGAGCACTGGAACAGGCTGCCCAGGGAGGTTGTGGAGTCTCCCTCTGTGGAGATATTCAGGAACTGCCTGGATGCATTCCAGTGTAATCTGCTCTAGGTGATCCTCCTCTGACAGTGGGGCTGGACCAGATGATCTTTTGATGTCCCTTCCAGCCCCTGCCATTCTATGATTGTATGACTTACAATGGAGTAAGACAAGGATTATAGAGAGAGCAATATTTCTGTTAGGCTACCTGCTGCAGCTTCTTAGACCAATGGCTGAAGCAATACAAAGATATTTCAGACTTTCATTTTCCCCATAGCAGAAAGAGAACCTCAGTTGCACTCTTAGGCAGTGACAGCTACAAGAGCCTTCATTGATTGCATTATACACACACACAAAGTGATGTCCTCTGCCTGTGAAACAGCAGTGTGAAATGAGTGTTGGCATGACCCTACTGCAGAAAGTTAAATGTGGCATTAACCCCACACAGAGGAAAGTTTAGGTAGCAGAAATGTTTAGGAGCACACTGTCCATATACAAAACCAGGTAAGATCCTTGGTCCAGCTATTACGCTGGTTTGCCTTACACAGCAGGTGGTGGTACCTGTGGCTGTAGAGACAGGTGAGATCTATCTGCAAACCAGCTGTTTTCAGCAGTGGTGGAGAAGGAGGAAAGCTATTCTTTTTGGGGTACTGCATGTACTGATAAGTGAGAGGTTTGTTAATATCAAAAATTAAAAAAATATTTTATAGACAGCTACCCATGGTATGAATATAAATATGCACTTCCTAAAGACAGATCACAGAATCAATCAGGTTGGAAAAGACCTTCAAGATCAAGTCCAAGCTACCACCCAACGCCACCTAATCAGCTAAACCATGGCACCAAGTGGCACATCCAGTCTCTTAAACACTTCTTTGGATGGGGCTCCACCACCTCCCTGGGCAGCCCATTCAAATGGCCAATCACTCTCTCTGTGAAGAACTTCTTCTAGCATCCAGCCTAAATTAGAAGGTCACGGAGCTCAAAAAAAGCTACCTCCTCCAAAGCTGCCTCCCCACATTTTATTGCAGTATGCATGTGGGTTATTTTTCAGCTGCTGTAACTTGCTGATCTGCATTTAACAACCTCTGTATTTTTTCCTCTTTCTGTGGCTACCTTTGATGGCATGAGTTTGTAGAGAGCAGTGATGTAAAACAACCTTAGAAAACAACCTGCATTAGGCACCTGTTCGTATCATTTTAAAAAAGAGGGAGGAAAATCAGATGTCTTTCGCTTCTGATAGTATTTTCAAAGCCCACACAAACAGTGAATAGCTCTTGAACTTTTCCAATGGATATTTTGGGTTTTTTTTCCCCCTGCTAAAAGTCCTTTCATGGAGACTGTTATCCTACAAATCTTATGTTCCACTGGCATTTGAATATCTCAGCTTTTAATACTGCTGTTAAACTATTGTTTATTTCTATCACAACAGTAGTCAAAAATGTCAAGGAGAGCCCTATTGTATGACACAATGTAACACAACCCCAGAAAGTTCCCATTGTGTCAAGCTGAATTTGCTGTTATGAGATTTATTTAACAGTATTGTATTGTCATGAGAATAGATCTGGCCCCTTCAAAGACTCTGCGTTATCTGCTGCTCTGTAGCTGGCAACGAAGGTACCTTCATGGGCAGGTGGGACTATTTATTTTCATCATACACTAGCACATTATGACATAAATCTATAGGGTCACTGTGAGAGCTTCTTTTGTGAACATACATCAAGCTGTACAGTTAGAGCTCCTGAGCGATCCTTTGCCTTGCATTGGATTATTGGAAGCGCTACAACCGCTCCTCAGCTGAGGAACTACACTAATGACATGGCAATGGTAAGTGTTGGACAGTGGTGGCTCGTCCCTTCTGTGTCCAGTCACACAGTCTGGGATCCCTTCCGTGGGTGCATTGTCCCTTCTAAAAGGAAAATATACAAAAGGAAAGAGAGAGGGAGGGGGGAAAGTCTCAAGATATTTCTATTTCCCTTTTCCCTTCTTTTCTCTTATGGTCCAGTTCCCTTTCCCACTATACATCATCATTCATGGGTTTAAACTGGCAGAGGGGAGATTTAGACTGGATGTTAGGAGGAAGTTCTTTACAGTGAGGGTGGTGAGACACTGGCACAGGTTGCCCAGGGAGGTTGTGCCTGCTCCCTTCCTGGAAGTGTTCAAGGCCAGGTTGGACGAGGCCTTGAGTGACCTGTACTAGTGGGAGGTGTCCCTGCCTATGGCAGGGGTTTGGAACTAGATGATCCTTGAGGTCCCTTCCAACCTTACCATTCTATGATTCTATGATTCTTCCAAGTTGGTATCAGTCTCACAGTGCTAAGCCACTAAAGCTCTTAAACAGACAAATCACAATATAATGCAATTAATTTTCTTTCCAAACTATCACTTTCTGAGTCTTAAATGTACTGAGTTACTCTGATAAAGGTCACCATTGGGATAAATATGAAATGAAAAATGTTCCCTTTTAATTTAATCTCTCTATTTATGGTAAACATCTCCCTTGTACCTTATTCAGTAAAAACTCTATCCTCTTAGTGGCTTGACCTGTTAATGTAGCTGATGCCCTTTTTGCAAACTCAGATTTCCAACCAAGGTACAAATAGTACTTGGGATGCATACGCTAACTTTCTTTATCACATCTCCTTATCTTTAGGTACTCATCTCTAAAGACCCTCTAAAATCTCACACAGAATGTGATTCTAGACTCTCTCTACCCTATCTCGAGGCCTTGAGTGACCTGTACTAGTGGGAGGTGTCCCTGCCTATGGCAGGGGGTTGGAACTAGATGATCCTTGAGGTCCCTTCCAAACTTACCATTCTATGATTCTATGATTCTATGATATCTTGTAAAACATGGGAACACATCTTATTCTGGCTGGCCTTCCTTTCCCTAGAAATTAGAAGAATGGTTTGAAACGACTGAGCCAAAGCTGGATACAAGGTAGAAGTTTTAATAGTTTCAAGGGAAGCGATTTCTTTCTGGTTGAGACCCTCCACGCAGTGACTAGGCGCAGGCAGCCTGGTGCCTGTGTTGTGCCCTGCCACGCTGTGTGGCAATGCACTAACTTTGATCCCCGGGGAGGTGAGGCGGAAGTTGGTTTTCACCATTAAATTCTTTTATAGATAGCAAAGTCCATCCTTCCACCTGCATCCAAAGCACGGAGGCAGCTGGCAGAACAAAGCACCAGAGAAAAATAGTTGACCAGAATCTATCTGAAATTGCCAGCATACAGGTGCAGACTTGTTTTTCATCTCAGTCACCACAGTCCCTAGTGACTGTCAATGTTTTACTGAGAATAATTAACCCTTTTTTTGCCTAGGATGGGCCAGAGGCAAAAAAGAAAAAGAGACCAAAATCTCCACCAATCTGCCACCCAAACTTCAAACTATGTGAGAAGAGAAATGCAGCAATCATGCCTAGTCCAGAAGTGTGCAGTTAAATGGTTGCTACAAAAGTGAATGGCAAAAGTGTGGGGAAACTTTGCATTTGGGGATTGTTGAGACTGCTCCAAGGCTAGCACCTGAATGAGGTGGTGAAGATAAACAGAGAAATCAGCCACTGCTGAAGCACTGCCAACTTCAGAGTGTAAAGGAGCAGTTGTTAAGCAAGGAATAGTAAAAGTGAACAACAAACTTGGATAAGCACTGTAGACAGGAAGTCAGGAAATATAAACAACTGAAATCCAAGATAAGAATTCCCAAAGCTGCAGCTTGGCTGAGCTGTCAACATTAAGCATTCCTTCAGATCCTCAAGGAGAAGTGGTGGCCAAGGAGCCTTGTGACTTTCAGCTTTCTTCCTTCCAGAAGCCAGGCAAAATCCAAATGATCCATGCAAAAGGCAGGATTGCTCCCTTCCATGGAGTGCCTTGCCTTCCTCCTCTGTCTGGTTGTTCAAGTACTCAACTATAGGCTTCCACTACTACCCCAAGGACATGATCCCACAGTCCCAATGTCAGGATCTTTCCATTTACATGTACCCTAAAGTTTGCTTCTCATTTTCATCTCATTCTTGTAATTTATACCTTCTCCTCCACAAAAAAAAAAAAACACCAAAAAAACAAACAAACAAAAAACAACCCAAAAAACCCCAAACGAACAAACAAAAAATCCCCAAATCCATCATTATTTGTACATTCCAAATATTTACCTCCTTTTCACACCCCAACTAGCTAAATGGTTATCATTAACCAAGGTGTATTTAGTGCACCGATGACCCCCATAGAGGTTACCTATCAATGATGGCAGAGCCGTTCTGAATCCCTCCAGCCTGCCAGGACCAAGCTCACCACAGCCACAGAAGGAGAAGAGTCTTGCTTCTTGCCAAGATCAACCTGATACCTCAGCTTGGCCTCTTGAAAATGCACTGCCTGTCTTTACCTTCTGCAGACACATGATGAGCATGTGTTGAACTTCAGGTAGAGAAGTTTCTTCTCCTGAGGAAAGTATATTTAGTCTGGGTTACTTTCCCCCCAACATCAGTTTTTCCATAGCATCTTGAACTAGAATCATAGAACCATAGAATTGTCAGGGCTGGAAGGGACCTCAAGGATCTTCTAGCTCCAACCACCCTGTCATGGACAGGGACACTTCACACTAGATCAGGTGGCTCAGAGCCACATCCAGCCTGGCCTTAAAAACTTCCAGGGATGGGGCTTCCAACACCTCCCTGGGCACCCTGTTCCAGGGTTTCACCACCCTCATGGTGAAGAACTTCTTCCTAACATCCAATCTGAATCTACCCACTTCTAGTTTTGCTCCATTCCCCCTAGTCATATCACCACCCAACATCCTAAAGAGTCCCTCCTCAGCTTTCCTGTAGGCCCTTTTCAGATACTGGAAGGCCACAATAAGGTCTCCTCAGAGTCTTTTCTTCTCCAGGCCGAACAGCCCCAACCGTCTCAGTTTATCTCCATAGCAGAGGTTCTGCAGCCCTCTGATCATCCTCATGTCCCTTCTCTGAACACACTCCAGCACATCCATATCTTTCCTGTAATAGGGGCTCCAGAATTGGATGCAGTACTCTAGGTGGGGTCTCACCAGAGTGGAACAGAGGGAAAGAGTCACCTCCCTCGACCTGCTGGCCATACTTCTCTGGATGCAGCCCAGGATCTGGCTGGCTTTCTGGGCTGCAAGTACACACAGCTCATGTTGAGCTTCTCATGTACCAGCACCCCTAAATCCTTTTCTTCAGGGCTGCTCTCAAGCCAGTCACTGCCTGGCCTATATCAGTGCTTGACCTAGGGGCAGGACCTTGAACTTGGTCCTTTGAACCTCATAACGTTGGCATGTGCCCACATCTCCACCCTGTCAAGGTTCCTCTGGATGGATCTCTTCCCTCCAGCATGTACTACACAGCTTGGTGTCTCTGGCAAACTTGCCGAGGGTGTACTCAGTGCCACTGTCCATGTCTCTTAGCCACCTTTCTGCCACAAATACTGACAGTTTCCTACCCATTGCCAAAAGTCAAGTGATGCCACGACAGAAAGGTGAAACAGGAAGGCAAAATCTGACTTGTTTTCATCCTCATTCTTTGACCACATTAGGAAGGGAGACAGGCATAGGAATTAAAAATAAGAGATGCTCTCTACCTTGCTCTGCTCTTCTGCCAACCTTTCTAAATCACTTTCATGAATTCTATCTCAGTTTCCATTGTAGAGACTTTGGAATGCAAAGTCTGGTTTACCAGAGCCTTTGTACCTGTAAATAAGGCAGTTTTGGTAAAGGCAGTAAAGCACAGGTCCAGGATGAAAAGGACAAGTCAGGCTGCATGAGGGTGAAAAGCTCCGTGGATGGTGTCAGGGCAGGAGTTCAGCTCTGGTGTCAGAGCTGTTGAGCCCTACGTGATTCACTCCAAGCAAGCCAGTTCAAAACACCTCATCAGCCCAGAGTTGGAGATTCTTGAGCTGCAGTCACATTCCTGGCCCTCAGCAAAACCGCCCACTCTGCTTCTCGGGAGAAGTGTCAAGGAACCCAAGAGGTGAAAGGCTGCCACAGGGCTGGAGCTGCTGGAAAGCTGCGTCGTGATGCAATGCTTTGGCAATCGCCAGCTGTGCTTGCACGGCTGTGCCAGTTGTGCCTTCCACAGCCCTTGCTTTGAAAGATGCCATTCACAGACTAAGTGAAAGGGTAAATGTTTCCCTTGCCAAGGCACCGGAACAGCAAGTTTGGGATGTTTTGTGGGCAATGAAAACAGAAAATACATTTGGAAGTAATCTCAAGAGGTCATTATGTTCACCCTCAAGCTTTTAAGCAGCATCCAGCCTCAAAAGCAATCCTGCAACAGATTTGCTTAACCTCTCCTTGAATGTCTGCTGTGGTGGGGATCCTGAGTTTCTTCAGTGCTTAATGCAATGTCTTCTCAAAGAGTCTTCTTTGCTGCAGTTCAAGCTCATTCCTCCTTTTCAATCAGCACAATTATGTTGTTTTCCTCTTTACAGCAATATTAATAGTTAGTAATAAGTAGTAATCATCCTCTAATGAAATAGAATGAGATGTAGAAATATCAGTCATTAGGAATCTTCAGCTGAAAGGCAATGCAAGTTGGCAAGGTAGTATAACAAAACCTGCTCCTTGGCTAAAAAAGGCTCTTACATTTAATATTTCAGGATTTAACTGGATTCACACTGTTAAATTGAAATTCCACAGCAAATGGAATTCCAGGCTTGCAAAATTACTTCCTCCTAGTCATAAATCACACCACTTTGCATATATTTGAATGGTCAAACATCTATCTAGTCCCAGGAATGATTTGTTCTTTCATCAATGGAGACTAGATGAAAGTCACAGATAACAGCTCACAGAGATTGAACATAAAGTAAAACTCCTTTTGTTGTACAGGATCTGTAGCCCAAGTACCATGGTAATAATCTAATGATGCCAAAACCTGGATGCCCTTCAAATGCTCCAGAACAATAGATGCTGTTAACATGACCTACACAAGCTACCAGCAACAGAGAAGGCAGAGCCTGAAATTACTCCTCTCTTCTGCCACTATGGGCAGCAGGTAAGAGCAGTGGCTCAGGTGCAGCCGGGCAGTGCTGTGCACATAGAAAGCTGAGCGAGGGGCTGGTGCCACTCAGGCCCACTCTATTTGTGCTCCTCTTTCTTACTAAGACACTCTAAAAACTAGTTGCCATTTAAGCCACTGCTAAAACTCTCCCAGAAGTGAGTCAGAACCCTTGTTAGGCTATTTCAAAGCACTTAATTCCACAGGTCCCCTGACTTCAGCAGGACTTGCCCAGTAATGAAGAATGTAAACATCTACACTGCAGGACTTCCACATTTTAAGTTACCAGGGGCTTGGCCTGAGCAACAAGTATGTGATGAAAGTTATCCCTAAAGCAGGTCGAGTGCTTTGGAACAGAGAGTAGAGGAGTTTCCACAAGGCAGCATGTTAGGGATGATAAAATGTGTCAAGTGCATTCAGGGGTACATCAGCAGCCCGTTTAGAAACACGCAGCTTCCACCAAGCCCCAGGTTATTCTAATGGCTGATGGGATTATTTGATGTATGTGCCACCAAACTCATATGCCCATGTGTAGCACAAAATTAAATGCAGCTGAAGTGAATACATTTTACTTGCAAGGAAGTAGATTTGGTACTTCCAGAGAGTTTGTGGGAAGGGGAAAGGGTGGGGAAAATAACCCAACCGAAACTGGTGTAATTAATTCCCTATTATTTCCCTCCTTCCCACCAAATACTGCATTCACTGATTACATTATTTCCTGAACAGAGATGTGGAGAAAGATTCCCCCACTGAGAAGAAATGTGAGGTCATTACAAACTATTCACTGACTGGGATCATGAAAGAAGAAAAATAGGCATGAAAAAAAAAGACCAAGTTCTCCAACAGTGAGACTTTCTCAACTGGACTGAAGTATCTGGAATGGGCTGTCCCGGGAAGTGGTTGAGTCACCAACTCTGGATGTGTTTAAAAGTCATTTGGATGTGGTGCTTGGGGGATACGGTTTAGGGTGCACTTTGTAGAGTAGGGATACTGGTTGGGCTTGGTGATCCTGAGGGGCTTTTCCAACCTGAATGTTTCTGTGATTCTGTGATTTTAGTCTAAAGGTATTGTTCAGTGAATTAAAGAACTGAAGCTGCACAGATCAGGACCTACTAGCACACCCATTTCTCCTGGCCTAGTATCACACTGCCTGTTTTTCAAACACTTAAGTGGTAAGAGCCTTTATTGGTCCTGTTTCAATGTAAAAGTACTTCCACTCCTTAACGAGGGCTTGATTACAACTGAGATAAACACTGGAATTGCAGCAGGGCCTTCTTATCTTTTGATGGGGCATCATTATCTCGTGTAGTGTAAAATAGGCCAGGTCTCTCCCCAGCTACTCCTTAACACACTTCTGTGGTACTATCAAATTGGCACACCACCCTGTATGTTACACAGGTATTCATGTTTGTGAGGGACAGCAGCTTGGGTCCTGCCCTTGCCAGCTTATCCAGCATTTATCTTCTCGCTCTGTTTTGATGGTAATTATCACTTACAAATACAAGAAACCTGAGGGGGAAAAGTAACTCTCTTTCCTTGCCATGGAACATACTTCAAGGCTTTGAGTTTTCCTGGCCAGCCTCCCATACCAAATTTTTGCAGCTCCAGCTTTTTCATCTCACATCTCCTATTGCCAGCCCCCAAAATATGAGAATCGAAATTTGTCTATCCAAGCCCTAAGACTGAAAAACATCAGTTTACAGAAGAACATTTAAAAAAACCCCCAAACTCAAAACTTGGTCCCACCATAAATAAGAACAATTTTCCAACCACTAACTGAGTCACACAGGTACGTGACAGATAAACTTTTAAGATTCTGCTAGACAAGGGCTGGAGGACTGTGCATTGTCAAGGCAGCTGTACAGAGATTAGCTCTCAGGCTGTCTGCAGGACAAATATTAGTATCTCTAGCTAAAGACAGGGAAATCGAGGTGGAGGTTCGATTTACCCAAGGCCATGCCATAAATCATCCAAACAGCAGAGCCGAAACTGAAATAGCCATGGGCTCATGAGTTCTGCAGCAAGATTCAGGGTCAGGATTTTTGCTCCACTTGGAGATTTATGGCAGAGGAGACAACGAATACGACATTTTCACTGTCATTTTTTTTTTGCTCAAAGGATGGTTGTTGAGCACCAACACTGATTTAGTGGGTGTTATGGATGCTATTTTAGAGGGAGAAAAAGGCAACCGATAATAAGAAGAATATACTTAGCACAGAGATAGGAATATACATGACCATCTAATTTAAATGGTCCCAGAAATACTTCTCTTTGCTCTGTCACACTGCTGTCAGATAAAAATAAGTTTGTCCACAAGACAGAGGGGGGGAAAAAAACCTATATATATTTATT
The DNA here is from genome assembly GCA_013399775.1 of Semnornis frantzii. Classification (NCBI taxonomy): domain Eukaryota; kingdom Metazoa; phylum Chordata; class Aves; order Piciformes; family Ramphastidae; genus Semnornis; species Semnornis frantzii. Next base: position 9 of record VWYK01021052.1, on the reverse strand, counting down.
TTTATATAT
>VWYK01021044.1:46865-58589 GCA_013399775.1 Semnornis frantzii | reverse complement strand
CAGCTCGGCGGGCAGCCGCTTCGTCTGCACCTCGCTGCCGCTGGACGCGGCCGGCGCGGGCTGCCCGCTGCCCCCGGTGCCCATGCAGGGCGGTGCGCTCCCACCCGAGGAGGAGCTGAAAGCCACAGTGCTGCAGCTGCGGGAGACCGTCCTGCAGCAGAAAGAGACGATCGGGAGCCAGCGAGAGGCCATACGAGAGCTCACCGGCAAGCTGAGCCGCTGCGAGGGCACCGACGGCAAGTCCGGCACGGGGACGTGGAAGAAGGAGCTGGGCAAGGGCAAGGACACTATGGGTGACCTGCCGCGGGACCCGGCGCAGGTCATCGACCAGCTGAGCCGCACCATGCAGACCCTGAAGGACCGGCTGGAGAGCCTGGAGGAAAAAAGAAAGCGCGGCGTGGCCCCTCCTGGCCACCCGCCTGGAAACTTGGGACCACGGAAGGTGTGACGGGCGCGTGGCCCACGGGGTGGGCACGGCTGGGTGCGCTTAGTCTGTGTGGAGATCGATCCAGACCGGCCGAGCCCTGGCAGTGGGTTGCTTGGTTGGCTTGTCTCGTTTTCTTATCTCTCTGCACACTTTAACGGTAAGAAACCTGAAGGGCTGCTCGGTGAATGTGTTCTTCCTCTGCGTGTGGAGATTATGATTTTCCTGCTTGTAACCAGCTTAGTTTCTGTATTAATATGTCTAAATCTCTCATTCTGGGAACATAACTTCATGGGGTTTGAGGTACAAAACTGGCATCTCGGGCAAGAGGACCATGGCATATGGTGCTGAACAGACAGACCAGGGGTAATGAGGAGGTTGTGTTGGGCAGATTGCGAAGATAAGATGATGTATTTAGAGCTGGCATAGAGTAAAAAGAACCTGATTGTGTATGCCTGGGAATAGACAGGGGAATTGTTCTAATCCCACCACTGAGAACTGATTTCCATAAGCCTTTGGGCAGCCCCCATGGGTGAGCGGCACTCACAGAAATATTTCAGAGCGAGCATTTCCCCGGGCATCCTGATAGATGTTGTTTTGCTTTCCACACCCCCGGAGCTACATACTGCTGGCCTCAGAACAGTGGCGATGAGTAATTTCCAAAGGTTATCCTGTGAGGTGTAAACACTCTGGGCTCCATTTGCAGTACGGTTTTGATTGATACAGTAGTAGAACATCCTTTTGCTCTCTATTTTGAAGCATTTTTCTGGGGCTGCAAAAGAGAAACTTGACCAGAATAATATGATAGGTAGAACCGTTGGTTTCTTAGTATCCTTAAAGATGCCAGCATTGCTCAAGAGAGAGCATGGAGAGTGTTTTCATTTTATTTTCTTTATTTTCAGTTTAAATGAAAATACTTTCAGTAGCTAGTGCTTACAGTTGTTCTAAAGAATATCAGACTTCCTTGCTTTGCAAATCAAAACTGAGGAAACTTTCACTGGATACATTTGCTTTCCAAGGAGCTTAAATTTCTGTTGAAAAGAAATAGTTTTTAAGTTCAGTTGCACTGACAATACCACTTGCAACCATGTAAACCAAAAATTGACAGCTGTGGCACATGTGCCCATAAGTAATGGAAGTGCATCAGACTTGACTCTCTACATGGATTTTATTGAACTTATATGTATGAAGACTCCTTCACATGAAATGCTGGCAGCTTCTAACTAAAGTCCCTTTTAGTTCTGGGGCCTGTTTGGCTACAGTGCTGATGAAAGCACTGAACATGACAAGTGCTAAAAAGCAATGCCTCTTTTGGACTTGTTGGGGAACTTGGTGATCTTGCTTTGTATCCAAAACATAGCTGCACTTCACAGTTTCTAGTTTAGAAGTGACTTTTTCTTTTTCTCCTCATTTCCCCCCAAGCACCAGCTCCGAGCCAACGTGTCATATGCAGCACTGCCTAATGACCTTCGAGAGATGCTCCAGCGGAGGCTTGGAGACCTGGAACGCCAACTCCTGAGCAAAGTGGCTGAGCTTGAGGATGAAAAGTCTTTGCTTCATAATGAGACATCAGCCCATCGTCAGAAGACAGAGACAGCCTTGAATGCACTGCTAGAAAGAGTCTCCGAGTTAGAAAAAGGTAATCTGCACAGAATCTCAGCACTTTGCTGTTCATTTTTTCTCCCTGCTCCTAGTGCAGCTGTCTAAGTGCAGGCCTTGCAAGAAGCACAGTTAAGACTCTGGACTAAATAGCAGGAGACAGTGCAAATGCTTGCATTGGTTTTCCTTTTGTCACAGGCTTCTGCGTGGCTTTTGCTTGCCGTCTCTTAATTTGGCATATGTGGGTGGTTAGGATGAAACTCTTAGTGTTTGTGGGATGGAAAGATCTCTAAAGATGTGAGTGAAGATAGGAAGAAGTATGACATTGGTGTCAGGTAAATAGTTGGGTAGTATCAAGTGCACATCTAAGTAGAGCTGCCTTTTTTCATTTGGGCTGAAAGTCACACAGGCTAAATTTAATGAACACAGTTGCCTTTGCTGGAGTGAATGGCATTTTATACCAGACCCAAGTACTGCTGGTGGTCTTTCCTTTTGTTGCTGGCTATGACTTTGGGTACCTGCAGATATTTGAACTGCATCCTCCTGTCCAAGCATTTAGCCTTCAGAGTTTGCAGTAGATTACGCTTGGTGCCACGGGGGGACACTCTCTTAATCCTAGTTGTTTATTCAGATACTTAGATTAATTATTACTGAGATCTCAATGCTTGAGCAGAGCCTGTTTATTGGAATTACAGCTGCCCATGGAAATGGTCTAAGGAACAGAGCCATCTTTCTGTATTGACTATACACACCTGCAGAGTGGATTGTGTCAGGCTAGAGTACCAGTAAATGTCACTGCTCAATCTTTAGGTGATCTGCCAAGGTGAATAGGCTCTCTGCTTGAAAGCAGCTTAATGGACATGCTTTCAAAATGGTGCAAACATGCATAGCTCATGAATTTTAAAATTCAGCCTAATGGATCCATTTGTGTAGTGTTGTATAATTTTTAGTTTTCTTTTTTCTTTTAAATGTGAAAGAGGGGAGAAGGAGAGGAGGTCTACTGGCTCTGTCATTTACTATTTCCTGAGGGCCAAGATAAAGCCTCTACTGCAACTAAAGTTCTGGAGAACTAATGGCCTGTTAATGTCTTATGTGGCAAGTATTGCTAGTCCTTATCCCTGAAAGATGTGACTCATATCAGCAAGTCATCAGAAAGAGAAAAGGAGTGGTGGAAGAACAAGAACATGTAATTTAGTTAGGTTAAAAATAGCCTGTTCCCACCTTTGTTTTTCCATGTGAGGAGAGAGGGCTGTGCTAAGTCTCTAGGGAAGGGAAGAATTTGGGCCAGGAACCAAGACAGAGGCTTTCTTTAGTTGTGTTCTTTTTTATGCCTTTGGTTCCTCTGTCAAATCGAGGTGAGGGTAGTAATGAGCTGAGAACTTAATGATTTTGTAGATTAAATGCAGACAATATTTGAAGCGATCTGACCCCTTTTGAAAATGGTACTTCTGTTGTGCTTGTATTTTAAATGCCAGATTGTTTAGCATCTCTTCCTGACAGCTAACTAATGTCATAAGCTCCTCATTGTCCTGAGATCAAATAAACAGAGGCAAAAACTAACCTTATACAGTGACACTAGGAACTATTTTTGATCTGCAATTGTGACAGCTGTATTTAGCGGGGCAGAAGAGGTTGAAATTTGTACAACTGCTGTGATTTCCAGAGTCTTCTGGTGATTATTTCACTGATTATTTCCATCAGCAGTAGATAATGCATTAAAACCAGGGCTGGGTGGAGGAATAATCCTGCAACTAATAGTGCCTGGACTTAAATGTGACTCCTGGCTTTGCTGGAGAGGTGAGCAGGTCACTTGCTGTGTCTCAATCTAATTTCTCCATCTCTAAAAGGGAATAACAAGCCCATCATGTCCAAAATTAATTCAGATGCTTTTGGAAAAAGGATTGTCTAACACTGTGTGTGTGCCCATTGCCCAGAACAGGAAGATCTTGTTAGCATCATTTGGAGTTCTGAATGTTTTCAAGTCATGAGAACAAACTGAAAAATAGAAAATTTATGAATACTGTTTGTTCTTTTTCAACCCATCATTGCTTCCTTAAGTTCTTCACAGAGTGACTAATGCTCTTAATAGTGTTTTTCTTTTTTTCCTGTGTGAGATTGGGTATACCAGCCTACTGGATGTTGCTCAGCATTAGCCCTAAGACCCTGGGTTGTTTTTGTGTAGAATTTGGAGTATTTCAGGTTTGGGTCTAAGTTCCTCAAGACAGATGCAAACATTAGATGAGCTTTTCCTTCTTCCACTCCCTCATTCTGTGAAAAATGCCATCAAAACACTTCAGCTTCTTCTGAGAATGGAGAGCTGAGAGAATGCCAATGGTTTAAAAAACTACACATGAGAGAATCGTGGCAGCCTTTTGTGGCAGCAGCTCTTTATTTGGCTTGGAATGTGAAGTTTGGCAAAGGGATCGAATTCATTTCAGGGATGCCAGTAAAGGAAATGAGAGGGACTGAGAACAGGTTGCTGAAAGGGCTGAGGGTGATGCTGAACTGCAGAACTTTGTGGCACAGTGTATTTAGTTAGAAAATTTCAGTAGGAGATGACTTTGTGAGTAACAACATCAGGAGTGTACAAAGTGTTGCAGCTTTTGAAAGTTTAGGCCTTCAGAGTTCCCAGCTTCAGAAACACCTCTGGGATATCTCACTGGTGCTTATCACATCTTTTAGAAAAAGCTACAGGATTTCTGCTTCTATTGTTTCAAAAACACATTTAATGTTTTCTAGTTCGTAACTTTTTATTGCATTTTTCTTCAGGTCACTTTGAACTTCAGCTCTCTGGTTTTGTTCAGATCTCATCTGTCTATGGGACAGAAATCAATTCTACTGAATTTAGTTCTTTTTCATGGAATAGGTCAGCTGATTGCTGTTTCACATTGGCCACTCTCAATGGGACCAGCACCCTGTTTCTCAGCCATCTGCTTGTAAAAAAATAGCTCCCTGTGTGGCAGAAGTAGGAAAAGAAATACTGGTTCTGAAGCATGGTGATGCTTTAGCAATAAGCATGCCAGAGGATCTGTGGTTAGTAACAGCAAATACCTTTTAAAACATTTGAATTGCCTGAAATAGGCAGCCCTTCCTCCATGACCTAAGCAATGAAGAAAGAAAGTATTAAACAGCCTCTCCTTAGTTGTCTGCCATCTATCCATTGGCTCTAAGTGGGCAGGAAAAATAAAATGATTGATTAGCATGGCATATATGGAACCTACTTGTATTCCTCTGTGCTGATCTTTGGTAGTGCTGCTTCAGTTGTGTACCTCCCTAACAGGATCCAAAATGCTAGGAATCCTCTTATCAATCATGTTCCTTCTTAACCTGAATTGCAAACATGTTGTTTTGTTTAATCACAGGTTCACAGGGGTTGGAAGAGACCTCTGGAGATCTTTGAATCCAACCCTCCTGCCGTGGCAGAATCTAGTGCAGCTCACACAGGAACACATCCAGACAGGGCTGCAAAGTCTCCAGAGAAGGAGTCTCCACAACCTCTCTGGGCAGGCTGTTCCAGTGCTCTGTCACCCTTACAGTCAAGAAGTTCTTCCTCATGTTGAGGAGGAACCTCCTGTGCTGCACTCTGCATCCATTGCTCCTTGTCCTATCCCAGGGCACAAGAGAGCAGAGGCTGTGCCTGTCCCTTCCTTCCTGACCCCCAGCCCTCAGATGTTTATAGACACACATTAGATCCTCAGTCTTGCCCTCTCCAGAGTGATCAGTCCCAGGTCTCTCAGCCTTTCCTCATAAGGCCCTTCAGTGCTAAAGTGTTTTCTTTCTTCCTCAATGTAACTGCAGGTAGCAGTGCATTTAAGGCACCTGATGAATTCAAAGTCTCCCTCCCTCTTCGCACCAACTACTTGTATGGGAAGATCAAGAAGACTCTGCCTGAGCTGTATGCTTTTACTGTTTGCCTGTGGCTGAGATCAAGTGCTTCTCCTGGAATTGGCACTCCATTCTCATATGCTGTTCCTGGGCAGGCTAACGAGATTGTCCTCATAGAATGGGGGAATAATCCAATTGAACTGCTAATTAATGATAAGGTGAGAATCAACTAACTCCTCTTTGTCTACATAATCACAGCAAGGCCCAAACCCTTGCTACCTGTCTAGTAACTCTTTCATTCTGAGAGGCAAGCCCTGGGCCTTTGAGGTGGTAGTGTTTACCTGTCTGTTTGTTGCAAGGTCATAAAAGTTATTGAAAGGAGGTCAGACTGTGCATGTATTTGTGTGTGGACCTACTTGTGCACACACTTAAGCATGTCCTCTGAATTTACAAGCAGATCTTCTTGGCTTCCTGTGGTTTTGGTTGATTTATTTATTTTAATGAAGCAAAAGCAGTGTTGGAAGGCACACTGTTGCAAAATCTGTGACAGTTAGAATGGTTTAGGTTGGAAGGGAGCTCAAAGATCATCCAGTTCCAACCCCAAGTTGCAGTCCTTCTGTCTTCCAAATTCTACAGTTCATGAATTTTGCAGAAGACCAAGAGCAGGAAGTCTGTAATTGTAACTGGCTTTGTTGCCAAACTTTTGCAGACTTTAGATACAAAAAGCAGTGATTGTCTTGCACTGCTTCTGTACCATGGGTGGTTTCTGACAAGCTTCAGGGTGAGGTTTGGGGAAAGCAAGTCATTAAGGCTGATTAGAAATACTTCCCTTCTCCCCACCTTCAGTGATGTTTCCTAGTAACTTGCTGCTCTCTGAGGGATGAGGTGTTTACAGATCTACAGCACAGCTCAGGTGGCTCAGTCTTGTGGCTAGTTAAGGGCTTGTAACAGTCTTCTCTCCTCCCAAATCAGTACAAGTAAAAAAGCTGATTTGTAATTTATTTTTTTTAATGGTTTGTGGAAGAGGAGGAAACTTAAGTCTGCTTATCTTTAGCAATAGCTTTTTGTGTTCACTGTTTTGTCAGTACTATTAATGTGCTGTGAGGCTTTTCTTTCTCCCACATCACAGCTGCTCCCTAGCCCACTGCATTTGTGCCCTTATGTTGACGTAAGTTTCTCAGATCAAGTTCCTAAAGGAGCATAATTCCTCCTTATTTGGAGCCCTGCTCACAGCTCACAGAGGTTTTACTGGAACCAGGCAGATCCATTTCTCAGAGCTGCTACTCCAAGTAGTGCAGTAAATGCCAGATTTTAAGAGAAACTTAAAAGCACTGGATGGGAAGTTAGGATTGACTTGATCACTGAGGATCAAACAGCAAATGCCACAGGTTGATGTGGAGGGTTGACAGGAGCTTGGACTCTGGCACTTGTGTCACTTGAATCTAGATGAAACAAAGGCTCCCATCTAGGATGAAAAGCATGGCTGTGTTCCTGAGTACAGGAGAGCTGGGACAAAGTAGAAAGATGTGTGCTAACTTTTGCCTCTGCAAATGTTGCTTCTGAGGACAGATTAAATGTCTCAAGATGTTGTTCTCAAACTGGTAACTTGGTTTCCAACATGCATTATCCTTTGGGTTTTGTAGGTGGCCCAGCTCCCTCTCTTCATCAGTGATGGAAAATGGCATCATATCTGTATAACATGGACAACCAGAGATGGAATGTGGGAGGCCTTTCAGGATGGAGAGAAGCTTGGCACTGGGGAGAATCTTGCTCCTTGGCACCCAATTAAACCTGGAGGTGTCTTGATCCTGGGTCAGGAACAGGTGAGTGAGTAACAGTTCAGAGTTTAAAAAGAAATAAAATCAAAATTCCCCCCAAAAGACAGTGGCTATGAGAAAATTCCTTGGTCCTGTTGTAGATGCATTACCAGAAAGATGAAAGCAAAGCCCCAAATACTTCCTCCAACCCTTGGTATGTTTTGTTTCTTTTATTGAACATGCAGAATATTCACCTTGTAACTATTTCTGTTCCCTCTCTTAATGGTGAACTGTGGCAGTGATCTGAATGATGCCTTCAGTTAAATCCTTTGAGCTAGATTGCTGGACACTAGCAATGTGTGACTGGGGAGGAGGGTTTGAAGAAGGAAATACTGAGCTAACCTGATTCTCACCTAATCTGAACTCTTGTGTGCTTCAAGGACACGGTGGGAGGAAGATTTGATGCAACTCAAGCCTTCGTTGGAGAGATGAGCCAGTTCAATATATGGGACAGGGTCTTAAAAGCTGAAGACATCATGAATATTGCTAACTGCTCTACCAACATGCCTGGCAACATCATACCCTGGGTTGATAACAATGTTGATGTGTTTGGAGGTGCTACTAAATGGCCTGTGGAGACCTGTGAAGAGCGGCTGCTAGATTTATAGCTGCAGTCATTTCCCATCCAAGTGCCCCTTTTAGTAGGACAATCTTCTGTGCAATCTTAAGGCACTTCTTTTTCTCTCTGCCCTTTCCCAATCTTAACTCCACAAAAGGATTAAAAAAAAGTGAGTAAACTGCCTCAATGCAAAGAGAGCTGCTGGTTTGGGTCAGTGAGCCTGGCCAGCAATGAGAGCTGCTGGATTGGGTCAGTGAGCCTGGCCAGCAATGAGAGCTGCTGGATTGGGTCAGTGAGCCTGGCCAGCAATGAGAGCTGCTGGATTGGGTCAGTGAGCCTGGCCAGCAATGAGAGCTGCTGGATTGGGTCAGTGAGCCTGGCCAGCAATGAGAGCTGCTGGATTGGGTCAGTGAGCCTGGCCAGCAATGAGAGCTGCTGGATTGGGTCAGTGAGCCTGGCCAGCAATGAGAGCTGCTGGTTTGGGTCACTGAGCCTGGCCAGGAATGATTGCTGCTANAGGAATGGTAGCTGCTGGTTTGGGTCACTGAGCCTGGCCAGGAATGATTGCTGCTAGTTTGGGTCAGTGAGCCTGGCCAGCAAAGATAGCTGCTGGTTTGGGTCAGTGAGCCTGGCCAGCAAAGGAGCACTTCTTAACTAGAACTGCCTTTGCTTTCTTGTGGCCAGATCCAGAACCGTGCTGTGGCCTGCAGCAGCCTCAGTTAGGCTTGAGTTAGGTACAGCAGTTGTGGCAGGAAAGGGGAACAGCTGTGCACATCAACTGTAGTACTCCTTTTGACAATGTGTGGTGCTGACACGGCACTGAGGTGAACAGGCTGAATGTGACTCCTTCCAGGTTAGCATCTCCCCTTTGAAGTGAAGCCATTCTTTTTTTAGCCCTTTTTAAAGCAGCCAGTCAATCCTTACACTGCAGTGGTTATGGTGCAGCTTGGGTAGAGCAGAGCAGCCACTGGTGGGTTGCAAGGGTCTTGCTTTTTAGTTTGCAAACTAGAAATCCTTATTTTATGGTAAGGAGGCAATGTTTTTGAGGCAGGCTTCTCCAGTTCAGTTTGAAGGGGGAGGGCTGTGTGCTCAGCACAGCTCCACTGAAACAGGTGCTTCAGGTCAGGTTCTGTCCTCAGCCTGTCTTTCCCTAGCCAGGATTCCAGCACAGATGGATTAATGATTGTATTTGTACTTTCCTTAGGCTGAATGTACTGAATTCATAGTGATCTGGCCTGTAAACCTTTCCTCCATTGTTTCTCTTGCTTTAGTCAATGTTCTTATTTTGTTTGGGTTTTTTTTTTTTTTAATATACAAGCTGTGATTAAGTGAATTTCCACTTCTGTTTTGCTTTGAAAGGCCTTTTTTTTGTGAGCAAGTGCCAAAGTTCAGTTTCAGCTTGCTGAGAACCGCTTTCTGTTTTTCCAGCCTAAGTCTTCTGCACTGTTTTCTCTGTTACTATGGTGGTCCTGTGTAATCTGGAAATGTGCTGTTCTTTCAGTTCTTGTGGGCTGTCTCTTCTGTAAGCACTGGGCTGACTATTATATATTTTATTTTTATTTTCAGTTATCATTTTCTCTCAATACTTTGCAAACAAGGTTGCTGTTTCCTTGGCATTGATGTGACTACTTGGTCTGTGGCTCGCAGATAGTAAATGCACTGTACTGGGAAAGAGTTAATACTTTTGTTATTTAAAAGAAAAAAAAATATTTAAATGGGGGGGTGGGGTGGGAGGGGAAGGGAGAGAGGGAGAATTTATAAAGCTAAATATCATATTTTATTTTTCATATGTTTGAATTGTAAGAATAATATGGTGACTGTCCCATTTGTAGGATCAAGTTACATATTTCCATTAATATGTAGTATGCTGTTCTTAAAAGGAAATTCTTATAATGAACTTTTAATTAAAATGCACTGTAAAATGAGTCCTGTAACTCCTTTCTACTCACACAAGATGCTGAATGTTCTCTTTCATAGCTGCTGTCTCTCTAGACTGATACAAGTACAGTCCTGTAAGGAGTTATCTTTGTTCCCTAGATGTCCTAAATCACAGTCCTCAACCAAAAGGGGCCCAGGTGTGTGTGTAACATTAACTGGGGAGAGGATCCCCGTGCTGGAATGTGCTGGGGTGGCTGAAGCTCAGGCTGAGACCTGCCTCTTGCCACTGCAATCCCGCAGGCACTAGCCCATGGCATGGCCTGGGATCCAGCAGCTCTGTTTGAGTGGGATGTGACACAGAGCAAATGTTCCTATTTATTTTTAGGCCTGAGAAAATGAAAGTATGACTCCTCCTGGGTGAAGGTACTGGTTCTGTCCCAGGCTGCTGTCAAAGAACTGCTTGTCAAGGAGATGACTTGTGGAAGTGTGAGAGCAGAGGGACCATGCTGGTGCAGGTTCTTAAGGGCAGTGTCTGTGAGGCCTCACAGTAAACCAAATGCTGTGCTGGGTAAACTAAGAAGTTGCCAGCACTCTGTAACAGGACAACCACCTGGGCAGAAGCATTTATCCATCTCTGGCCTTGAAGAGTTTGAGGTTTCTGTGTTACACAGCTCAGTTTCAGAAGTTCTCATTCTGACTGGCCATAAACCAAACACACATGCCCTGCCCCACAACAGTACTTTCCCTGCCCCAAATGCAAAAAACCTCTCAATACCCAAAGAATCTGACCCCAAAGAGTATGAAATTCTCATCTGATCTAGGCTGGAGGTCAGCAGAGGCATCAGCCCTCCGCTCAGCACACCTTTTTGATCAGCTTTTTCCAAGCCCATCTGCAGTCTGCTGTGACTTCTATCTGCTCCCTCCGGAAGGAGTTGCTGCCTGGTTCATTCTCCTCCAAAGATGCAGCAGTGCCTTCTTCCTGGCCATACAGGAAAGGCTCCAGCAGCCTGTCTGTGAACGTGGTCCATAGTTTGGAATGCTCATTGGGTGTTTGGGTTCCTTGGTTGGCTGAGGGAAGCAGAGAGTCTTTACAACTTCAGGTGGCCACGCTGCTCCGTGTGCAGGGAGTTGCCTGAAAGCTCTCCCAGCCTCGAGCCTGCCCTTAATGCTAACAAGGAGCACCTGAGGCAGCCCCCGTGCAGGGGCAGGTGTTCAGGGTGGGGTCTGTGACTGCTCTCACGTGTATATAAGGACAAGAGCCGGGCTGGGCCCGGGCTGCTTTCTTCCTCGGGCTCTGCTCAGGCTGCAGGAATGAGGAACCTTCCAGAACTTCTCTTCAGAGTGTGGAAATGGACACTGAAATTGTTCCTTCCCTAAGGTATGTCAAGGTGCTCGCTTGAGAAGGTGTTTGGGGATGTTCATTCTGTTGCAAGCTGGCTTTAGTCCTCTGGTTTTGGGGGCTCTGCTGTTTACTGATTGCACAACCAGGATGATTTGGGACTAGGTTTTGGGGGGTCTGCTGTTTACTGATTGCATCACCAGGATGATTTGGGACTAGGTTTTGGGGGCTCTGCTGTTTACTGATTACACAACCAGGATGATTTGGGACTAGGTTTTGGGGG
>VWYK01021044.1:26657-41303 GCA_013399775.1 Semnornis frantzii | reverse complement strand
CCCCCTTTCTTCTTTCTTTATGGCAACTTGTAAATGGTTGATAAACACCTACAATAAAACACAGATCTGCTTTGGCAAATCTTCCTTTTTTTCCATTAAGGAAAGTTGTAACTTGCTGTGTAGAGAGTACATATCCCCTTTAGAGATCAAATTATTTATGACAGTGCATTAATTAGCTTTTTCAAGGCTTCTAAGGTCTGGGAACTACTTCCAGCTCCAGGGATAATTACAGTAGGTAAATACTCCTCTGCATCAAGTATGATTTAGTGTAACTGGAAAATAACTATCAAGATATGCTTTGGGCTGGTTAAGGGCTCTTCTCCTAAAGGCTGCTCCAAGGCAGTGGTCACACCTTGCTAGTTGGGTGGCTGCAGTGGCCACAGATATCCTGGCAATTCCGATCTGACTTGGGCACCAGTTTTCCTTGTGTGCATCTGTGCTGTCCCCTCTGTTCTGAGGCTGTCTCAGCACTCTTGCTCACCCATTGTGACTCTCCCTGTGGGTTTGGCTAACAGCAGCTCTCACTCTGCTCTCAGGCTCACCAGCAGCTCTGATGCTTTTTATAGTGACTGTTCAGCTTTGTGCCGAGATCCACGCTTTGTGTGTGCCACCTCTTGAATTTTTATGTCTGCTCATGAGTATCTGGTATTGTTCACATATGCTGCTATGGTTACTCAGGCACCACTGACTGTACAGGTCAGCTTGGAAGAGCTTTAAGCAAGTATTTGGGACAGAATTCAGCTCTCACTTGTTAATTTCAGAAGTGGTGCTTGGGTTGGAACAAGTCGCACGGAGGACAATGCCTTCTCTTTTCTCCCTGTGCTTGAGATTTGGAAGAAACATGAGAAAAACATCACCTTGACGTGAGTCCAGGTGCTGACAGTGGCTCCTGCTGAAAATAGAAAGCAACCTATTTGTTCTGGGAATTGCCTGACAGCCAGCAGGGCTCAGTGTGCACAACTGGTAGCAGGTTGTGAGCAACCTCTGCAAGAGTTCAGAGCTCAGTCAGTGCGGAGCAAACGTGGCTCTGCTGATGTGAGTGGAGGTCTGCAGGCAGCCCCACCACAGCAGGGCACCTGTGCCAACAGGGACCAAATTCTGCAGCCTTTAGGGAGTGGAAGGGGCTGCTACATGATCCTGAGACCAAGTTGGCATCTGAGGTTTTGGGGGCAAGATGTTAGCTGTTCACTCCTGGAGACAGGGGGGACAGGCTCTGCTCTCTGCTGCCTGGGATAGGACAAGGAGCAATGGATGGAAGCTGCAGCACAGGAGGTTCCAGCTCAACACAAGGGCAACTTCTTGCCAGGAAGGGTCCCAGAGCCCTGGCACAGGCTGCCCAGAGAGGTTGTGGAGTCTCCTTCTCTGGAGCCTTTCCAGGCCTGTCTGGATGTGTTCCTGTGTGCCTTGAGCTGGATTGTCTGGTCCTGCTCTGGCAGGGGTTGGACTGGATGAGCTCTTTGGGTGCCTTCCACCCCCTGACATCCTGTGACTCAGGCTGGGATTTTTGGAGCTGTGCAGATACAGAGTGCTGCAGGGTGGCCCTGCTGGGGGGTCTAGCTGTAATCTTTGGGTGCTGAGCAAAGCTGTGAGCTGAACTGGCACATGGTGGTGGTTAGGTCCTGGAAATGCAGTGAGATGGATTCTGTAATGCACCACGGGCAGAGGTTGAAACAGGGGCACTGTAAAGTGGCTTCAGAGGCATGCAGCAATGTCTGCAGCAGTCCTTGCTGGCTGATGTCTCTCTGGTGACTTTATCCTGGAGAAATGAACGTGACTGAATTCCCTTTTCTGATTACACCAAAGGCAAAATTTCCACATACTTGAATGGGAGAGGAAGAAGAAACTGCTTGAGACAAGTCTGAGCATGCTGGCAAAAATGAAACAAAAATTCTGGTGTGACTTTTAAAGCTATTTTTAAATCCACAAACTGGAGTGGGTTACTCTGAATCACTGGAGTCTGTAATGTCCTCCTTTTATATTTTTATATAGATATAAATTTCTACTCAGTAATTTTGAGGATACAGTAACAAGGCAGCTCTTTAGAGATGGGTTATATGTGTTAAAGGGCAAAATGTGCTGGTGGTTGCTGAGCACAATGAATATCACTGCCAAATGAGCAGGTCCCTTTCCTGATGTGGTTAAAATATACTGTAACTGAGAATTTATATCAAACCATTGCAGAAAGCTAAGAGCAGGTAGTTGATTTATTGTTTAAATTTAGATTTTGACTCTTTCCTTTATTTTGATTGTTTTCTGTGAGTAACTGGGTGGTGCTTGGCATTTGCTTAGTAAATCTGGAGGCAACCTCTTTGGTGGATGGGTTGTGTTGGAGCTTTCTTTGTCTCCTCCTCCTTTCCCACCCAGCATCAGCCCTTTGGGGCAGGTTCCCTGTAGCTGAGGGTGGGGAATAAAAATCCTCTAGGTTCATTGCAATAAGTAGCAGCAGACTCTTAGTAACATCTCTTGGACTGAGTCCTGGTTTTCCATTCAGTGATGAATTCCAAAGCTGGTGGTTCATGCACTCTCTTGTTTGTCAGTTGAAGGATGCAAATTTCAATTGCATTCACTGAGCCAAGAAGTGGCAGAGTTCTCTTATGTAATTTCCCCCCCTCCCCTCTTTGTCACAGCAACTTTTGCACTGGAAGGAGAACAGGCAGGAAACAGCATAAACCTCTTGAGGGGAGAAGGCACCTGTGACTGTTACAATGTGTGTGGTAAGGGGAAAGTTGCCTCTGAATTCAGCAGTAAAAGTTGGGAATGATGTGCTTGTGCCATGATCATTGCTGATCCATAAAGTCCATCTTCCCCTTGGACTTTGCTTGAAAGTCAGGTTTGTATTCTGGGGGGCTGGGCTGCTCCAGCTGGCTTCAGATCTGCTCACTTCCCTCCTGCTGCCCTGTGGGGGGTGTGTGCATCACATCCCTTTTCATTACCTGAAATAATTTCTTTTTCCAGATGCAGACAGAGGTGTTCTAGAGCAGTCTGAGTGAATTGCCAAGGTGGAAATGGGTTGCTGTAGAAACCTATGTGGGACTTGCAAATGGTTCTTGGGCACTTCTGGGGATGTGATGGCAATAAAGACTCTTCAGCTGCTTTTATTTTTTCAGTGGTACTGAGAAATTATTCCTCACTCTTGAAAAGACCAGCTGGAGCTAGCAGAAGGTGTATGCCCCAGCTGAGAAAGGACAGGGAACTGCAGCAGCATGGATGATCAGGAACCAGCTGAAGCTTTTAGGGGCTGAAGCAAAGCCTGGATGGGGCACTTAGTGCCATGGTCTGGGTGATTGGCTAGGGCTGGGTGCTAGGTTGGGATGGGTGAGCTTGGAGGTCTCTTCCAGCCTGGTTGATTCTATGAAATCATCTGTCAGTTTTAGTGGGCTTGGTACAGTGCCCCTGTTCTCTGGAGTGTCTGCAGCATGCACCATAGCACATCCCAGGTGCTTTTAACTTCTCCCCCATACCAACAACTTCACTGGAAACTCTCAGTAAACTTCTACAGCATTAACTTCTACAGCACTGCCTTCTCCTTTCCCTCCTGAGCAGGCAGGGAAGGCTGTTGGTGACAACTGTACATAAACTGTGTGTCTTTGAAGAGCTGCCAACCCCTGCTTGATTCTGAAATGCTGCTGTGGTGCTTTCTAAGCATCCTTTTGCTACCCCTTTGCATCCCAAAGCTACCCCTTTGCATCTTTAAGAAAGATGTTGAGGTGCTGAAATGTGTCCAGAGCAGGGCAGCAAGGCTGGTGAGGGGCCTGGAGCACAGCCCTGTGAGGAGAGGCTGAGGGAGCTGGGGGTGTGCAGCCTGCACAAGAGGAGGCTCAGGGCAGAGCTCACTGCTCTCTGCAGCTCCCTGAAGGGAGGTTGTAGCCAGCTGGGGTTGGGCTCTGCTGCCAGGCACCCAGGGACAGAACAAGAGGACACAGCCTCAAGCTGTGCCAGGGCAGGTCTAGGCTGGATGTTAGGAGGAAGTTGTTGGCAGAGAGAGTGATTGGCATTGGAATGGGCTGCCCAGGGAGGTGGCACCCAAGCTTAGCCAGGCTGCTGTGACAGGGCATGGCACACATTTGGGTACTTCAGCTTTTTGCTGCTTGGCTGTGCTCTGAGCAGCACTTCTCACACTATGGAACATTTATATATGCTTGGGGGTTTTAATTTGAAAAATCCAAACCCAAACTCCATGAATCTTTGTTTAAGCAAATGAAATGTCTTGAACAATCCATGTGGCTGTGGTATAATGAAGTGGGGGGGATTCCAAACAGGACTTTGCAAGTACAGCTGAAGCAGAAAATCAAGGCTGATCAGGGGACTTTTAAGGAGCCTCACCCCCCTGGCTAGAAAAAAATGTGTTGCATTGTCAATGCTTAAATAACCACTGCAGTTTAGTTTAATTTAAGGAGAGCTCTGCTGAGGTGCACTGTTTGGTAACAGACAGTTTGCCTCTGAAGATGTGACTGTTCCTGGCTCAGTGAAGCTGTGTTGCTTTCACTGACTGAAGCCTACCTGTTGACAGCCCTGTCAGCTGAAAGCATTAGAAGACAATGAAATTACATCCAGGGCCCTGCCCCAGCTGGGCATTGCTGTACCATTTTAAACCTCAGATAGGGTGGGAGTGGAGCAAAACAACATGACCAGAGTTAAGATTTATGAGTGCTGCTTTCAGCTTGGCTTTGGGCCACCTCTGCTCTGCAAAATTCCTGTTGATGTCCCATCTGTATTTATGTAGAAATTGATGATAGGGTAAAGCTCTCTGATCCTATCAGTTCACATTTGCATCACTTTCTGTCCTGCATGTGCTGTGAAGGGCTGGAAATGCCACTGGTTAAACTCTAATTAGCAGGCAAGCAGAGGAGACTGCAAGGTCAGATTGGCACTCCTAGAATTTAACTGTATTTTCTGAGTTGGAAAAGTTGGGGAAGAACTAAAGCCCCTGTCTGAGTTCAGCTGTGTTTCTGAAACACTCCTTGGGGAGGTAAAAGTATACTTGAATAGAGCCATTAAGCTCCAACCTGCTCTGTGTTTGGCCTTCATAATTGTCACAGAGGTTGTACTTTAATGTGCACAATTTAGGTCATACTTTAATGTACATAATTTGTTTCATAGAATCAGACAGGTTGGAAGAAAGCTCCAAGCTCCCCCAGCCCTATCCAATTACCCAGACCATGGCACTAAGTGCCCCAGCCAGGCTGGTCTTGAACACCTCCAGGGATGGGCACTCCCCCACCTCCCTGGGCAGCCCATTCCAATGCCAATCACTCTCTCTGCCCACAACTTCCTCCTAACATCCAGCCTAGACCTGCCCTGGCACAGCTTGAGGCTTTGTCCTCTTGTTCTGTGCCTGGGGGCCTGGCAGCAGAGCCCAGCACCACCTCGCTACAACCTCCTTTCAGCCTCACCAGCCTTGATCAGCCCTACCAAACCCCCTGGCACTCAGACACTGTACTGCTCCCTTCCAGCTGAATCTGCTTGCATCATTGGCCATAATTTCTGCACTTAGACAAGGTGTTCATGCATGCCCTGGCTCCCTGGTGCCAGCTGACTATTATTGTGGGTCTGAATCAACACTGCAGTAGAGCTGCTGACAGCCCTGGTCTCCCTGTGCTTACCAATTTGTACTCCAGATGAAGCTCCTTCTGCAGTGAAGGTGATTGAATGCAAGTGCAGCTGGCTGGTCAAACCCAGCCCCTGTGTCACTCAGCACACTGCTGCCAGGGGATTAGATATGGTGAATTTCTAGTAATGACAGCAGGCAATGGGGCTCGTCATAAAATCAGCTTAAAAGAGCTTTCTAGATGCCAGAGAACTAAAATAACCTGACCTACCCTGGTCCTGTAATCTTTAAATGCTGCTTAACATCTGCTGGGCAGCACTTGGCAATCATATTCGTTATGGACTTTTGAGTGGCAGCCCCTGTCTCGTGGTGGGATGGGTTGGGGGGGGAGGTGGCAGCCCCTGTCTCGTGTTGGGATGGGTTGGGGGGGAGGTGGCAGCCCCTGTCTTGTGTTGGGATGAACAACGCAGAGGGGTGCACTCTGGAGGGAAAAAATGTCTCTACACAAGGGTTAAAAAAATGAAACCAAAATGTTTGGCTTTAGGCTTAAAAAAAAAAAGTTTAGAAGAATGTTGGAACTACACAACTCTGAGTGATGTCATCATCACAGCATGGCCTGGGCACGCTCAGTGGCACAGTGGTAGTCTTAGGCACCTGGTAGTCAGCATTAGAACCAGTTCTTCTCCAAGGGTCTGTGTTAATAATGTAGCCACCACAGGAGCTCCCCTTAAGAGGTGTAAAAGAGATGTGCTGCAGGTGCCTTTAAGGTGGGAGCTGTTACCTGGGAGCAGCTTTCTCTTCCTGAGACTGGCAGCTCTGGCTGCGTTTGAGCCCTGGTGAGCAGAAGGAGCTGTATGAAGGGCTGTGGTCCCTGCTGCACACTGTGTACTCCTCAAAACTCTATCACAGGAATATAAGAACTCCTTATTCCCAACAGTTACCAAAAGAAAGGAAATTGCAATTCTCAGCTTGAAGCATCTTCCTCGTAATGAGCTCTGCAGACCCTCACAGGTCCTGGTTATTTCTCTACTGAACCTGTAATCTGCTCTAGAGAAAGGAGGCCCTGGAAAATGCTCTGAAGGTGTCAGCAGGCCCTGAATCCCCATTTTCCTCTGCTGTGTGCTCCAGCCAGCTCTCCCAGGGCTAAGACAGCAGGTCCCTTTTCTCCTGGCTTGATTTCTGCCTGGCTTGGTTCATTCACTGGTTCTTGCCATGCTTATTATCTCTCTGGCCCCTTCCTTCCTAATAAACTCTGGCCATCTTCTGCATGTTGCATAAAGAACACTAGGAGCAACTTTGGGTATTTCCTGCAGCCCTTAACACTTCTGTGGGTTTGTTTTTTCTTTCTCTGTCATGAGGTTTTTCTTCAACATCAGATTTGAGGCAGGAATTGATTATTGTCAATGCAGTTGACTCCTTTACAGGGCAGTCTCTGCTCTCAGACACTGCTCTTGGATTCATATATTCAGGGATGTTATTAGGTAGCTTTGCCACTGGGAATACCTGACAAATTGGTTGTTCCTTATGTTGTCCAAGTCCTTTATTCATTCTGCTTTCTAGGATGAAGGTTCTCGTGCTGAATGCTTCTTCCTAGACAAACAGCTTTGTCTCGGCTCTCTTAAAGCCTATTCCCTAAACCCTGTTCAACGTCTTTATTGATGGTCCAGCATCAGTAAGTCTGCAGATGACACCAAGCTAGGAGCAGATGTGGATCTGTTGGAGGGCAGGAGAGCTCTGCAGAGAGACCTGGGCAGGCTGGATGGGTGGGCAGAGGCCAATGGGATGAGATTGAACAAGGCTAAGGGCAGAGTTCTACACTTGGGCCACAACAACCCCAAGCAGTGCTACAGGCTGGGGACAGAGTGACTGGAGAGCAGCCAGGCAGAGAGGGACCTGAGGGTGCTGGTAGAGAGCAGCTGAAGATGAGGCAGCAGAGTGCCCAGGTGGGCAGCAGAGCCAATGGCATCCTGGGCTGGATCAGGAGCAGGGAGGTTCTTGTGCCCCTGTGCTCAGCACTGCTCAGGCCACAGCTTGAGTGCTGTGTCCAGTTCTGGGCCCCTCCATTCAAGAGAGATGTTGAGGTGCTGGAAGGTGTCCAGAGAAGGGCAGCAAGGCTGGGGAGGGGCCTGGAGCTCAGCCCTGTGAGGAGAGGCTGAGGGAGCTGGGGGTGTGCAGCCTGCAGGAGAGGAGGCTCAGGGCAGAGCTCATTGCTCTCTGCAGCTACCTGAAGGGAGGTTGTAGCCAGGTGGGGTTGGGCTCTGCTGCCAGGCACCCAGCAACAGAACAAGGGGACACAGTTCCAAGTTGTGCCAGGAGAGGTCTAGGCTGGATGTTAGGAAGAAGTTGTTGGCAGAGAGAGTGATTGGCATTGGAATGGGCTGCCCAGGGAGGTGGTGGAGTTGCTGTCTCTGGTGGTGTTGAAGCCAAGCCTGGCTGGGGCACCTAGTGCCATGGTCTGGGTGATTGGGTAGGGCTGGGTGAGCTTGGAGGTCTCTTCCAACCTGCTCGATTCTATTTTTTGTTTTTCTTGTTTTGGAAGGAACCCAGTTCACTTGATTGACCTCTTTCCATCCCTATTTACTGCTGTGGTGTCTCTCATGTGGTCTTTAAGTTCACTGCTAGTAGAACATGTACTTGTGTCAATATGATAAGCAGCAGCACTGAGTGTGGTAGGCTGGGTATGAGCCCCTGTGGAATGTGCACTGCTTTGCCAGTTCTTCCCTGTGGACAATGCCTTTGGAGAGCTGTTGCTTTCCTCCCTCAACTCACTTAAGATGGTGTGCTGGTTTGAGGTTAATTGGAATATTTTAATGAGAAAAAAAACTAGATGATAGGCTGTGAAAAGCAAACACAGGTGATGGCTATACTCATAGGCTTGCTGAGATGGATAAAAACAAGGGCACAAACATAGATAACACAGAGTCTCTCTCTGGGAGCTGCTGTGTCTTCTGCTTTCTACTGTGTAACCCAACTCATCACTCTGCTTCTGACCCCCATTGTCCATCCTCCAAACTCACCTTGCACATAAGACAGACTCTGGGGTAAGGTAGAGGGGTGGGAAGAAGGTGGAAGGGTGGTTGGGAGCCCCTCCTGGGCACTCTGATTTCTGGGAGGGGAGTTGTGTTTCTGTATTCCCTTTACCTTGTCTGTCTGTAACTATTCCTGTCTGTTGTGTATATCTCTGCTTGTTCATTGTGCTGAGCTGTAAATAGAGCTTCAGTCCTTAACTTCCAGCTGCCTGAGTCTAGTCTGGGGGATCTTCATGGAGTGAGGGGGCAGGTAGCTCACAAGCTCCCAGATCATCACACATGGACTTTAATTGAAACCACAGAAAGATACCATAAATACCTTGAAACACAAATCCCAGTAGTCTTCAGCAGCTGCCCACTGTGTGTGTGTGGTCTTTCCTCCCAGCCCTCTCCCCTAGAGCTGATCAATAGCTGTTCACTTTTACTTTCTCCCTTCCCTCATTCCCCACCCTTTATGCAGGGGCTGGATCTCCTTAGGCTGTTCAGTAGAGCCTATCCTGTTTCCCTGCAAGCAGCTACTTGGCATTGACATTCTGTTGAGATTCTGCAGCAACCTCAGGTTTAGCTCTGAACTCCTGCAGTGTCTCTGAACTCTTCTGTCCATCCTTTGAACCCTTGAGATGTCCATGGCAACTTTGCCTCTCCTGGGAGCTGAAAGAGGAGCATTCCTTTACAACTGCAGTAAACAGCCCCAGCTTAGTTCAGGGAAGCACCTCAGTAGGCTTTCCTTGCATAAGCATACGTTTAAGTCTTGGGGTTTCTGCAGATCTTATCTGTGGAAGAGGGAAGGTGTCTGGCTGGTATTCATAGAATCATAGAACGGTAAGGTTGGAAGGGACCTCAAAGATCATCTAATTCTAACCCTCTGCCATAGGCAGGGACCCCTCCCACTGGAACAGGTCACTCAAGGTGTAAATGGGGGCAGACTCTGCTGTCCAAACTAAGGCACTCACCCTTAGTCCACAGGAGGTTCTTGAATCCTTCCTCCCTGCCACGTCTCTTCTCAGGGCTAGCCACCCACCTTGGGCAAGGCAGGAGGGAGGCAGGTGCTGCTGTGTCAGCTGAAAGCTGCTGCCTGTCCCTTGCACCACTCCCATGCACATGAAGCCCTGGGTTTTGCACGGAGAGAGTTGCCCAGAGCATTACTGTAACAGCTCTCTGCACTCATACACTCAGGTCACTGCTGCTTTTGTCCTCCTTGTAAAAAAATGAATGCTGCTTTCTTTGCTTCATGTGTGTGCACAGAATGTCTGGGTGGTGCACTTCAGTTGCTGTAAACTCTAAATCAATAATCCCCTCCAGAAGAAAAAAGGGCCCTGGCAGCAATAAGTAAAATTGCAGAGTTAATCAGATCATCTCTATTCGAGTTGTGGGCTCCATCTCCCAAAGACCTTCCAGCTCTCCAAAATCAATATGGGCACAATGAAACAGGTTTATTTCCTGGGTGGCAGCAGAATGAGGGTGGGGGCTGGGTGCTGGGCGGCGGCTGAGGGCTTTTGGTGCCTGGGGGCTGGAGATGTTGGGAGGCAGCTGAGGGCTTTTGGTGCCCGGGGGCTGGAGATGTTGGGAGGCAGCTGAGGGCTTTTGGTGCCCGGGGGCTGGAGATGTTGGGAGGCAGCTGAGGGGTTTTGGTGCCCGGGGGCTGGAGATGTTGGGAGGCAGCTGAGGGGTTTTGGTGCCCGGGGGCTGGAGATGTTGGGAGGCAGCTGAGGGGTTTTGGTGCCCGGGGGCTGGAGATGTTGGGAGGCAGCTGAGGGCTTTTGGTGCTCGTGAGGGCAGTAGCCATGGGAAAGGAGCGTTTGCTGCTGTGGATCGAGTAACAGAAAGCAGTGCCTGTTTCGGGCACTCAACTGCCTGGGGGAGTTACAGATCCAAATTGTGTGAGTTTTTTTTTGTTTTTTTTTTTTTTGTCTGAAATAAATCTGCATTTCCAACATAGCACTCTGCCTTAACCACTTGTTTCACAGTGTGAAACCCACCTGGTTTTGCAAAGGCCTTCTTTAGGAGAGATGGGTGATTCAAAATTGTGTTGTAACCTCTTGTTTCCATCAGCACTTCTAAATGTGGTCCTTGCTGGTGATCTCTTGTGCTAGTTTTATCCCACACAGCTCTTAAGACTTCAGTGGAGTTGCATTTTGGCTAGGCTAGGGGGCATTTATGGTGAAATTTCATCTGTTCTAACCCAGGCATCACACAACTTGCAAGTAGAGCTGAACCCTGTTCATCATGGCCACTACCTCTGCTGAAACACTAAAACTGAAGCCACAGAATGTTGGACCTCCTTGTTTTGTTGTGGTTAAATATAATCTCTGCTGTGCTGTGGGACAGCAGTGCCCCAGCACCTCTGTGTCTTGATTGTTCCTCAACAATCCCTTAAGCTGAACTAAGCTAATACATTCAATAGCTGAGTGCTCTGCTTTCTCTCTGCACTTTAAGCCATAGATCATGTAACTGTGCCTTAAATATTTATGCTTGTGTTCGCTAATAAAGTTCTTTTTAGGAGGAATAATGTTTCATGTTGACACTTGGGCTAATAATGAAGTGGTGAAAATGTATTTCATAGAGTTGTAGGAGGACAGGCTGAGAGAGTTGGGGCTCTGCAGCCTGCAGAAGAGAAGGCTTCCAGGAGACCTTAGAGTAGCCTTGCAGGATCTGAAGGGGGCTCCAGGAAGGCTGGGGAGGGACTATTGCCAAGGTCTGGGAATGGCAGGACAAGGGGAATGGGTTTGAAGTGTCAGAGGGGAGATTGCAAGTGGATGTTAGGAGGAAGTTGTTTGCAGTGAAGGTGGTGAGACACTGGCACAGGTTGCCCAGGGAGGTTGTGGCTGCTCCCTCCCTGGAGGTGTTCAAGACCAGGTTGGAGGAGGCCTTGAGTGACCTGTGCTAGTGGGAGGTGTCCCTGCCTATGGCACAGGGTTGGAACTGGGTGATCCTTGAGCTCCCTTCCAACCTTACCATTCTATGATTTACTGTGTGGCTTGGTGCTGCCTGCACTCTGTTTGGAAATGAAGCAGCTGCAGGACAGGCTCAAACTGGGGGAACTGGGAGCATGGTCAGAGCCAAGGAGCTGCTGGACACATGTGGATGTTGTCATGGAATCATAGAATTGCTTTGGTTGGAAAAGACCTTCAAGATCACTGAGCCCAGGCACTGACCTGACACCACCATGGCCATTAAACCATGTCTCAGGAGTCCCCAAAATGTCCACACTGAGTTCTAGACAGTGCAGGAGGCTTTGGAGA
The DNA here is from genome assembly GCA_013399775.1 of Semnornis frantzii. Taxonomy (NCBI): domain Eukaryota; kingdom Metazoa; phylum Chordata; class Aves; order Piciformes; family Ramphastidae; genus Semnornis; species Semnornis frantzii. The sequence continues at coordinate 29,484 of VWYK01021044.1, read as the reverse complement.
CTTGATGCCCTCTACATCTGCATCCAGCTGTGCTGACCTTGTGCAGCAAGTGCTGCAGAGTGAGAGGGGCTTTGATGCATCCGCATAAGGAGGGAGGTGAAAAAAGCTTTCCAAGGACAAGCTTGGTTCAGGTGGAGCTGCTGTTGTGCTTCAGTAGTTAGGCAGCTGTCTGAGCTGGCTGATGAGCAGCTCCTCTGTGTTGTGTTCTCAGTGAGGTGGTTGCACAGCCTTTGTGCTCCAGGAGCTCAGAGGCAGTGCAGTGCAGCAGGAGCTAAGGCTCCTTTCAGTTGGGTCCCACAATTGCCTCTTGGCTTGGCTGTAAATGCCAAAGAAATTGCTGTTCTCTTGTGGTTATCTCAGAAACTTGTGCCCTTTGAGGGAGGTTTAGATTGGATGTTAGCAAAAGTTTTTTCAGGGAGAGAGTGATCAGGGACTGGAATGAGCTGCCCATGGAGGTGATGGAGTCCCCCAGGCTGACTGTGTTTAAGGGTGGTTTGGAACTGGTTCTTAAGGGTATGGTTGAAGGTGAATCTTGTACAGTAGGGTTCTAGGTTGGGCTTGGTGATCCTGAGGGGCTTTGCCAACCTGGGTGTTGCTTAAACCATTCAACCAAGGCTTCACCCTCTCGTTCCCAAGATGTTTTTTTCTGAAGCTGTCTGAGGCAGTCAAGTGGCTGGAGCAGAACTAGAAAGGTGCCCAAATACTCTATTTTAGAGCAATATCGAATGAGGATCTTGCTCCCTGGCCACTTCTAGCCCATGGAGGTGTGGAGGGAAAGGAGAGTTAATGTTGTGTGGCATAAATTAGTAAGAACTGTGCAAAAGAACTTTTCAAAGCCTTGCTGGCTAAATAAATCACTGGACATGTTTTATTCAAAGAGCTCTCTCAGAGCACAGCAAACCAGCACACTTCCAGTTAAAGGAGCAGCCAGGACTCTCCTCCTGGCAGCCCCATGACAGTTTGCACTTGTAGTGCAGGTCAGCAGCAGCTGAGCAGAGTCAGATCTTGATGCAGAGCAGTCCTGTGCTTGTGGTGTAACACAGCCCTGTGGTTTATCTCCCTTTGCTGCAAAACTCCTGCTGCTGGGCACAGCTGGGGGAACCCAGCTAACCCCTAGCCTGTGTTGCTTAAATCCTGTGGTGTGGATGCCAGCCTGGGTTTGCTCTGGTGACATTGGGCTGTGCTTAATGCTCTGCATTACCCAAAATCCAGTGTGGAGCTGGTGGCTGTGACATGGGACCAGGCTGCTCCCTGCGTGTGCCCACGTGCTGAGGGAGCTGAGAGTGGGCTGGTGCCAAGCTACAGCATGGCAGAGGGTGGGTATGGAGGATTTACGTTTCTAGCAGGACAGATGTGTGCTTGCTTTTCTCCCAAACATCTGCTCATATCCTCTATTTTGGGAAGTTGTCAACACTGCTTTAGGGGCAGGATGGAGGTTATAGTAGGTGATCAGTCTGTGAGATGCCATCGTGGGATTTCCTGCTGCCCTTGGCTTAAAGCTAAGGGAGGAAGTGTGTGCAGAAGATGTTTTCTGTCCCAGAAGTGCTGGAGCTTTCCTAGCAAAGCTGTCTCCTGCAGAACAGCAATAGAACCCTCTGTTCTCTGGTGACACCTTGGGTGATGGGCAGGCTTCATTTGCTCTCTCACAGGAGAGAGGCAGAACATTAAGGTTTGTTCACTTGTGGGTTGGTTTTTCTTTCCTCAGCTACTCTCATACCTTATCCAGACAGCTCACTGCCATCAGTGTTGGGAAGTGTCTGTGCTGTTTTCATCAGGCTGTATGGATTGGATCTCTGGCATTGAGTCTAATGTTGATTAGCTCATGCCTCAGCTTCTCTGTGAAAACCAAATGAAAGGGCATTCTGGAATGACTGAGAGGCAGGGGATGGTGTGCAGGAGTTTCTGGGGAGAGAATCTGAGTGCAGCTCTGTGCATTCCTCTGTGCTCCTTTTTAGCAATACCTCTCAAGGGATGGGCAGGCCTCTAACAAGCTCTCCTGGGCTGAAGAAGCAGAAGATTTAAGTTTCCAAGACTTTGTCTGGACCTCATAAAGGAAAGAAAAAACCTACATGAGCAAAAGATGAATATTTGTAGCAGAGAGTGCATGGTTCCAAACATTCCATGGGATGTTGACAGCTTTTCCTAGAAAGCTTTGAAGCATTTATTAAATGCAGTGGGAAGCAGAGCTGCCAGTCTGTGAGGAATGGAGATGAAGAGTTGCTTTGCTTTTGCCTTTCTTGGAATGAAAAACAAGTCACAGGGAAGCAGAAAGTTCTGGATTGATCCCCTCAGTGCCTAGGGGTGTGGGAGGTGGCAGTGATCTTTCCAGCACGGTTCACATTCCTGTGCAGTAGGTACACTCATTTCCTTGGAAGACCAAATTTGCCTCTCAGAATTGTTATGGAGGGATAATTAATTGATATGAGAGATGAACTGTTGGAGTGGGTCCAGAGGAGGCCACTAAGATGCTGAGAGGGCTGCAGCAGCTCTGCTGTGAGGACAGGCTGAGAGAGTTGGGGCTCTGCAGCCTGCAGAAGAGAAGGCTTCCAGGAGACCTTAGAGTAACCTTGCAGGATCTGAAGGGGGCTCCAGGAAGGCTGGGGAGGGACTATTGCCAAGGTCTGGGAATGCCAGGACAAGGGGCAATGGGTTTGAAGTGTGAGAGGGGAGATTGCAAGTGGATGTTAGGAGGAAGTTGTTTGCAGTGAAGGTGGTGAGAGACTGGCACAGGTTGCCCAGGGAGGTTGTGGAGCACAGAATCACCCAACCTGATCTTTGATCACATTGGGTGATTCTGTGCTCCACAAGCTCCCTGGAGGTGTTCAAG
>VWYK01021036.1:0-13509 GCA_013399775.1 Semnornis frantzii | reverse complement strand
ACATCTTGCATGCTGCTGTATTTTAATCAGCTGCTTTCATAGCCACTGTAATAAGTGATCTGAAAACACCTTCACAAAAATACAGCTTTTAAAGACCTACCTTTTATCTTTGCAGATCATTTGAAGAAGAATATGACACAGATGAAGTCTTATCTCCCCCTGAAACTGGAGACAAATCAGACAAATTAGTTATCTCAGACCTCTCAGCATAGAGAAAAGGAAGACATTTAGTTGAGATCTTTCAAACTGGATAGCAGTCAGTCCCGGAACACTTAGGGATTCTTTCTCAATCTGCCATTGGAGCAATGTGCTTTATTTTGTACACTGTAACCTGAGAGCACTCCTCATCTTCCTCTGTAATTGCAATAAGGTAATTTCTATAAAAAAGGCTTTTTACAATGTGTTATCACACACACTCATTAAAAATGGTGATTGCACCTTGCTTTGCTCATATAGGAATTGTTCTGTCCCCAGATGTGCAATAAATGCCAGCATCTAATGATCAGCTTTAACAACTGCAGGCAGCTGCTACTGTGGTTGTTTCTCATCAGTTCAGTCCTCAGTGCCATTCTCTCACCTTGACTTTCTACCAGGAATGACAGAAGAGCTGCCAAATTAACTTCATTTAAATGTGTTTTAGAAGATTTCTTGACATACAAGTCACAACAAAGTTCTCCTTTTTCCCTCTTAGTGTGCTGGAAACCAAGGCAGCATGCCTGCACGTGGGCAGAGTAAGGTACCCTTTTGTGCTTTCCACCACAAGCTCTTACTATTGCTATCAGACAAACTTCACTTGTGTCACTCTGTGGACAGTTAAAGCACAACACTGTGTAAGGTTTCTCTAAGAATTTCAGATACAGTTAACATTTCTACATACTGTCCTGTGTGTAAGAAGATCTTTGTTTCTGCAGAAGTGTTTTTCTAGCCTACCTAGAAAAAGACATTTCCTGTTCAGCTGGTGCCTTGAAACCACTATCTTATGTGTGCTATTTTCATCCATTCCCTGGGTTCTTCTCCTGCATTGCTAACCTGTAGCCTCCTCCAAGAGCCTAAACTGAGATAATGAAGCAAGAAACTAGCCACAATGTGTGTGTGCTCAATTTCTGTTACAAGAGAAATCTTTTAACCGGTAAAGGAATTAGTCTGTAATATTGAAAAAAAATATTTTCCACCCAGTCTCGGAGAGAAAACACTGTAACTAATGAATTCTTGCTTTGAGTGCAAAATTAAACTGCTTTCCCCACAGAATCACAAGTGGTGTCTCTACTAATATCACAGGGCTGCTGCTAGAGCTGTTCCTCCTTGCCAGCTAGTAGCTGTCTGATTCAGCACAGAGGTGATTACAACACTTCCTTACTAGTCCTCAATTTTAGCCTTCACAGATACACAAAGAGATCTGGTACTTCCCTTCTCCTGCTTGGGTCTCTTTCTTCTTTGCTGTGGTAATATCAAACCCTGCCTCCTCAGGACCTCCCTGCATGAATCCCTGCCAGGAAACCCAAGAGACAACTGCCACTACCAACAGGCACCTCCTTGCCTCCACTGGAAGGCAGAAGCCATCCAGTTAATAAAGGACTGGTGGACACAGGCACACTGTTAGCATTGGTGCACAATGGAACATTCATCACTAGATGGTGCCTGTTAAGTGTTAATAACCAGATAAGTAATTGGCTGGTCACAACACAGCTTCAACTTTTCCAGGAGCCTTTGAAGCATAGCACCTGCCTCCCACTGTCCCCGTAGGAAATGCTGCTGCCTTGAAGTTAGTAACAACTTCTTCTTGGGATGTAAATCTGAAAAACAGGAAGTTTTCAATTATACTGGGATTGGAGATGTACTTTATCCAGATAGATATACATACCCCAGGATCCTGGATTTGATATTTTACAGAACAGACCGCTGGAGATTGTCTAGTCCACCTCCCTTGCTAAGGCAGGATCACCTAGAGCAGGTTCCACAGCAACATGTTCAGGCAAGTTTGAAATCCTTTCAGAGAAACTCCACAACCTCTCTGGGCAGCTTATTCCAGTGCTCTGCCATTCTCAGAGAAAAGAAGTTTCCCCTTGTGTATATTTAGGCAGAAAATATTTGGGAACTTTCTGGACAGCTGGCTTATTAGCAAAGGCACTGCAAGGTGCCATCCTTTCTGTAGTGAAAGATATAATCTGGGAGGGCTCTACCCAAACCTCTGTGACTGCCGCAAGTGGCTCCTCTTCATCATGGTGTTTGAATCAAAGCTCCATCTTCACTGTAACTTGGAGGGGAAAAGCATTACTGGGGGTGATTCCACAAAGGACCAGATGCAGAAGAAACAAGGAAGTGACTGCAGAAATGAACAGAGGAGGGAAGTTGCATAACCACTGATTATAACCAGCTCTGTCCACTTCTTACCCAGAACAGCCCAGGCAAAGAAGTTCACTACTTACCTTTACTGTCCAGGTCCAGAGTGGCCTTTTACTCGTCTGATAAAGTTTTGTATCTTCCCAAAGACAAAGATTCCTCAAGGGGCAGGATGAGTCTGACCCCATTCTAGGCTGAAGTGGAACTTTTCATGTTACTTCAGCATTGCCAGTTTTAAAACTCCGTAAGCAGTAAGTACTGGAATGTCCAGTTTGCCAGTTGTGTAAAGCCTCATTCCAGCTCAGTGATTGTAAGATTTAAACCTGGGCTAGCCCTTACACCTCAAAAGAAATGCAGTACTCCTAGTGCCACACAGAACAACAGAAGAAAATTCAGGTGGGAAGGAACCTCTGCAAGTCTCCATTCCACCTCCTCACACCAAGACAGGCCAGCTCCAAAGACCAAGTTTTTCAGGATCTTATCTGGCTGAGTTTTGAAAAATCATGATAGACAGTGATTCTAAACCTCCATGTATTACATCTCCCCCCACTATGGGAATTCATAGCAACATCTTTTTCCAGGAAGGATGGATATTCCCAGGGATGCACACGAGGAGAGAGGGAGTAGAGAAGGACATGAAATTCACTAGGTGAGCAAACGCCAGCCTCTTCTGAAGCAGCAGCTGTGTGCTGGGATGCAGACACAGCCCATGATGGTCTGTGAAGATCTGGTGCTCCAGCAACCCTCTTTTAGGTTCCTGCCAGGTCATACTTTGAGCCTGCTTCTGCTGTTTCTGCTCCCTCAACAATTCACCCACCACTTCAGGAGCTTTTATCTTTCTCTTTATTTGTCTTTGGCAGAGAGGCTTTAGTTCAACCCATCAAATCACTTCAGACTTCCCTCTCAGAAACCCATCAAATCACTTCAGACTTCCCTCTCAGAGCATGCCACTCTGCCTTCTTTTTGAAGAAGTCAGTGTTTTGAGCCTGGGAAAAAGTCACCTTCGAGGTTTAGCTTCAGAAAACTGAGACAGAAGCTTGTAGCTGCTCTGCTGAGCTACTTGGTCCTCAAACTTCAACCAACTCCACTTCATTCTGACTTTGCCTCCTGTCTCCAGCCATCAATGCCAGTTCAGATGCTGCAAACCTTTAAAGCTGGGTCACACATTTTTCACTGAGGTCTGTTATGAGATTGATTCTTTTCTCTGTATGAGTAGTCAGGCAAGTGAGCAATGCTCAGTTCTGCATGATCAAAACAGAACTGTATCAGTGCTTCTTCTCTCTCCTCTGCTTTTGTATAACAACATGAAGTCCCATGGCCTTACCAAACCCTTATTTTTGCATTCAGAAATATTCTCTCTGCAGTACTATGAGTGGAGAAGGGCTGGGTGCAGCCATGCGCACATACTGGTGGAATGGTCCTAGACTGAACTTTCCCNCCCCCCCCTCTCCCCCCCCCCCCCCCCCCCTTTTAAAGTCTTAGCAGTAATTGCGGCACCAGTTTGTGTCAGCAAACCCAGGTTGCCGCAGGTCCCCTTCTGCCGGCCTGCCACCGCGCGGCAGTGTTGCAAACACATGGACAGCGAGGAGAAATTCCAGTCAGCGTCAGGTTTAGAGAGGACAGCGCAGAAAAAATTCGTTGCTCCCCTCGACTAAGAACTTCAGAAAACTGACTGGAGAAACACTGGAGAAACTCTAAGGTACGGTGCTAAACTACATGCTGTGCTCAGTTACTGAAACAAAATACACCTGAATTGCCAAAAAAAAAAAAGGTCACTAAACTCCTCAATGGTGTGTGGTTTTCGAGCACATTTTAAGTCTATGTAATAAAAAATGAGCCTCAACCAAAAGCATGAGCTACTGAAAGGAGAACATGGCAGCAGTACTTACCCTTTTGAGCTCATCTTGTCCATATCACCGAGTGATGGGTTTAGAACTGATTATTTCACAATAAAGGTAGTCAGTGTTTGTAAAAGTAGTTTGGAGACATCTTGTGCTGGCATTTTTTTCTTCTTAGTATTTTAATTTTTGGCAAATGAATTTAAAAGGTAAAAATCCTTCTCATAGTAGTGGGGTAAAGTATTATTGCTAACTACATCTCCAGATGCTGTCCCCAAATCACTTTTTGTGCTGCTGCCAACCTGTCAACCAAGCCTGCTAAAGCAAAAATCCCAGGCTTTCTTGTCAAAAACACTGGGGAAAACAAGTGATCTGACCACTTACCTTCATCCTCACCAGAGAGCATTATTCCTGTGCTGACTTGCCAAAATGCCAAGTCTCTTAACCTGTTCTGAAAAGAAGGTATCTCCTGGATCTTCTGCCAGTACAATGAGGAAACAAACAAATGTCTTTTCTAATGCCATTTCGTGCAAGCGCTCAAGCAGGATCCCTGCACTATTGTGTTACTCTATCTGCAAGACCGGCAGGTCTATGTTCCTGTGTGCCTCCATATGTGTAGTACACAGGCACTCTTTGTGGGGACTTCTGGGTTTCTTTAAAATATCAGAGGCACTTCACTTAAAGGAGAAAAGTAACAGGCTCATGATGTCATCAGGACTACAGACAGAATTACAGAGCTTTGAGACCATGTTTTAATGGCTGTGCCACATACTTGCGAGCGGTTCCAACACAAAGCAGCTCTTTTACCATTCCCCTTCTCAGAAGGTTAGTTAGCAATGCAAGTTGTTTTTTTGTAACTTGTGTAAAAATGAAATACTTGAAAAAGCATCTGGAGGTGTGAGCGCTCTTATTCTGGATCCCATCAAAATCTTTGCATGACTCACAGGCCACATCAGCATTTTTTCTTGAAGTTTCACTGAAGGAGCAGCTCCTTGCTGCATCAGACATACCTGCCTTGGGAAGCCAGCTCTTCAGGTTCCCTTCCAGGCTGCTGACACTAGAACCCTACAGGCTTTTGGTGGGTGCAAGCATCTTATGGTGCTTGCAAGGGGCAGCCTCTTGGATGCAGTGATGACACCCATGGAAACAGCTGCACAAGCAGATGTGTTACCCTCGTGCTTGATTTGGGATGGTGTTCCAATACACAGTGAGAGAACCTCCATAGGGACATAAGCAGCTGTTGTGACCTCCGTCTTCACAGGCACAGTACAGTGGGGTAAGACAAGCCAGAGAGCAAGAACATCGCTTGCAGGCATGAACTTCTAGGTCAACACAGCAGCAGCAAGGTCAACACAATCCAAGTGCTCATTTCCAGTCTTGTTCCCCTGTCCCTCTTTCTCAGGATTTCGTTCATGTACAATACCTGGGAAGAGCCTTTTTACTCAAAGTTTAGGTGTCTTTCTTGAGAGAACGTCTTCCATGTGTCCAACTCTAGATGGCCAAAAGCACTACACCAATTTTCACAGATCATCTAGTCCAACCCCCTTCTGCTAGGACAGGAACACCCAGTCAACCACACAGAAACGCATCCAGGTGGGGTAGGAATGCCTTGAGAGACAGATTCCACCATCTCTGGACAGCCTGGTCCAGGGCTCTGTCAACCTCAAATGGAATAATCTTTTCCTTACACTTGCATGGAACCTCCCGTGTTGCAGTTTGTGTTCACTGCCCTCTTGTCCTGTCACTGGGCACCAGTTCCATCCTCCAGACATTCACTCTTTAGCTACTGATAAACATTAGTGACATTCCTCTCACTCTCCTCCTCTAGGCTGAACAGACCATTTTGTACTGTGACCTGAAGTCTACCTCTTCCAGAAGGAGCTCTATCCTTTCATCTTTGCAGCACATTTTCAGGCAGGAAGACTCCCACAACAAAACATTGATGAACTGCTGCTTTTTCTAATGCAGCTCTACAAATTAGAGGATTTTAATAAAATTGAGAAGTTAATTACTGGTTTTGGGAAGACTGAAAAGACAGCTAAGGTATCATGCACTTTCTCTATGGAAAGAAATCTCCAAGCAGCCTCCTCTAAGCTTATGCTGGGAGCAGCTCCCCTAATCCACAGTTCCGTGGGAGGAACATGTGGTCCCCAACAGCCAGGGAATTCCCATCAGCCCAGCCTAGCCCAAGCTGAGCAAAACTGATCTGTGCAACTGCTGTCCATCAGCAGTTCCCCAGCACCTCCCCACATGGCCCACAGAGAGCAGGTTCTTGCTGCAAGCTGCCTTGAAGTCAAGTTTCACTCAACTCTGACCACAACCAGTGCCGGAAGGTCCCAGAACAGGATGCCGCTGTCAAATGGAAATGAATGCTTTTCAAACTCAAGCTACTGCAATTATTGTCAGCAACGTTATGATCTGTGCCATTGCTCAGCCTATTCACGAACAACTAGCCAGGAGGTTGAGAAAACCAAACCGAGCCAACCCTAATTTAAACAATTACAGCATTAGTCATCAACAGACTAAGTAGTATTTAGACAGGGAGTTCAACATATGCCACACTGATGCCCTCAGCAGTTGCACAATAGAATTAGAAAACTAACATTTATTAAATCAATTTGAATTTTAATATACATTTCAAGAACGTGGCAGCATAAAAGGAAATGTTTTTAGAAACAACCTGAATCTACCATTTGCAATTTTACATTAAACGATCAGGTCTCTCCTGTCAACAGTTCCAAAACACACTTGACCTAAATTCTCCAACTTTTGGTACTGTATTTAATGCAGCAGTAAGATAGTAAAGATTCCAAAGTACTCCCACATTTCTGGAGCAAAGGTACTATGTATTTAATTTAATGAAAGTCCTAATAAATGTACCATCAACAATCTCAGCAAAACTTAACAGCTCTGCAAAAGCATTCATAAACAACCCATGCTGTGCAATTACTCTCCCTTAAATCAGACTCTGGTTTGGCTACTTTTCTTACACGTAGTGGACTAATAAACAGATTTACATTAGTAGGTCACGATCAAACCACCAAATTCAAAAATGGTAAGATCTTTTTGGGTCAACACAAAAATCACATACAAGTTTAACTAAATACATTTTAATAGGACATCATTAAATCTCATGATGGCTAAAAAACACAGATCTTAGGTACTTGGGTTGGCAAATAAAGACAAGAATACTAAGAAGCATTTTCCACCATTTACTCATTATCAAAAATATTTTTCAACTCTTCTTGCAAAACAAAAACCAAAACCCAAAATAAACAAAAACAACAACCAAAAAAAAAGAAAAAAAAAGAAAAACCAAAACCCAAAAAACCCACCAAAACAGAACCACCCCAAAACCAAAGAAAGTACAGACTGGACACGTACATCACATTTTTCTTCCTATGGCTTTAACCCCCCCACCCTACCCACCCCACAAAAAAGACGGGGGGAGAAACAAACCAAAACCAACAAAAAGATCTGACCACATTCACAGAAAATGACACCATGGTACACTACGAAACAAAAGGAGGTGTCATTTGTGTCCAAGGGGGTCTTGCTTATTTCTTAGGTGAGGAACCATCATTGTGCATGCTTTGTGCCAAATCAAAATACACCTAACATTAGGTCAGAGAGAGCTGCGGGGGTCACCAGATGAGTAAGAGGAAAGATGGGAGCAGAAAAGTAATTCAAAGAGCTCACATACTATTTAACATGCTGCTGAAAGAGGAACTGCCTTTTAAATTAGAAGGTGACAGTTTGTGTTCCAGTCAGCCCATGTCTAATTTGTGCTGTATCATTCCAAGGAAAATTTCTGCTTTCACCAATTAATCTTGACTTTTTTAGACTGCCAATAAAGCCCTAAATCCAAGACTAAGTTACTCCAATGTACTCTTGTTTAGAGATTACACTGAAATAAACCACTTTTGCATAGAGCTGAACTCCTACAAAGGTGCTTTCATTTTAACTCCTGCTGAGACAAGTTCTTGGACTGCTTGGTGGTTTTGCTTCAGTTTAGAGCTCAGGGTGAAAAGCATTGACCCGCACAACCTACTTTGAACATATTAGTGAAAGGTGAGCTAGACTGTGGATGGAGGGAGTTCTATAGCTTATTCTGTCCAACAAACTGCTAAAGTATTTGACCTCAGGTAGCAACTGATCCTCTGTGCCAGCTGAAAAATCCCTCTCGCTGAGGAATTACTTTAACAGAGATGAGTCCCAGGTCTCCTGTGGTGCAAGCTTAATCAAACAAACCAACAGATGCACACTCCCAAGGGAGGTAACTGCTGTAGAAGTCTCCAGGTATTCCTGGCACTATCTGGGAGCAGAAGGGAAAAATCAGCATACGAGTCTCCCTGTAACCCTCTCTTTCTAGAAAGAACAGCAGTAAAATCAGCAGGAACTCCAAAATACTAAGGAAGGGGGTTGGGGGAAGGGATCGTGAGGGAAAAACTGAGAATAACATAGAACTTCAGTCTTCTCTGTGTCCAACTAATGGTCTCACCCTGGCCAAAGCAGTAACATGTCAAACAAATGGAGTTGGCATGAGGGGCACAACTGATCAGGAATGGGACCTGCGGAACTGTCAAGAAAAAGAAAACAAGTGCTGTCATTAATGAGGACAGCATATCCATGTCAGCATTCCATGTTCGTCTCTAGCCAAGTCATCCTCCTGACCCTTGTCTGCAGCTTCTTGAACTGTTGGCTTTCTCATTACTGAACTTGATTAAACTAATAGAGTCTCACAGTAAGAAATGACCTGCCTTCTTCAGACTCTACTCTCCAGCTGAGTGCTGCACAGGAGCATTACATCATGCTCTGGTAAAGGTGACTGCAAGTAATCAATTACTTTTCTACACCACCATCTAGCACAGTTTAGATGGACTAACTAGATGCCACTTCTCTACAAATACACAGAAGCTTTGACTGAGCACAAAGCATGGCCAAATACAATGAGGTTATTGTATTCCTTGCCAAAGATCTTGTGATAAAATCATTTACATCAGCAATTGATCTCAAACTATGAGGTGCTGTAAGAACTAAAAAACCAGTTTTAGGGTAACTCCTCCATAATCTGCAACTATTTCCCAGACACTAATACACATAACATAGCAATGAAAAACACTTGATACAAGTGATCTAAACGCAGGAGCTCCAGCAAGTTAAACAGAACCATAGCTGCCTTAAACTGTAGCAGTTCCCCTACTGAGGGCAGGGAAAAGAAAGAAAGGTTCAACAGTCATATCTCATGTCTATAGCTTCATCCAAACTTTTATCGTCGTGTGTACTGGCAGCTAAAAATGTAGTTACTGGTGACCCTGTCACATTGATTACACTGGTGCTTGTGCTGGCATTGCGCACGGCAATGCTTGTCACATTAATGCCCAAAGTAAGCCTAGTCTGCTCCAAGGCCTTTTCTGGCACTGCAAATGCCTCCAGCTTCTTCTCCCCATTAGCCATGTATGAGTTTTGGCAGCCACGGCATATGCAGTCAAGGCAGGCTTTACGGTTAGAATAGCAAGGGCAGCGTTGGCCACGGCATGTAAGAACACTTGGATTTTGGGTGGCACGACCACATTTACACCCTTTCTTTTCTTGTGGCTTTTTATACACAGTTTTTGTTGGGCTTCCTGGCATGACATTACTGCTAGGAACTTTCTCCTTTGCTTTGTCTTTTGTTTTCAGCACCCCTGGTTTGGCTTTTGGGTGAGATTTCTTAGGGGCATGTTCTAAATTCTTTTTCATGCTTTTGTTAGACAGGAGCACAGTTTTACTGATTTTGGGAGTAGTGCCTCCATTAGGTACAGTTGCAATAGGCTGCAAAGACATTTTGTTTTCCTGTTTCACTGTTACAGGAGCTGATGCTCCCAATGTTGGGCCACAGATGATGCTCGAAATGGGCAGAGGCTGAACCTTTTCACTGTCACTTTCCGATCGAGATCGCTTTCTGTTCAACTTCACTACCTTAGGCGTTGCCGCTGTACAGGAGATTCCATGAGGAGGAGCATCTGTGGACATGAAAATGTTATGGCTAAGAGGTGGGGGAGAAAGCTGCAGGAAAGGGCCATTAGTCATGTTTGCTTCCAAGCTGGGCTGCAAATTAGAATCACAGACTTCAGTATTTGAAACTGTCTCTAAGCTGCGGAGAACCTCCTCAACACTAAGGAGAAGCGAGCCTCCTGGTTTGATATCTTCACTGAAACTGCAGATGTCAATGCCTGTCGTACACAAATCACTGGTAGAAACTGTATCACACACAGGCTGCAGGCTGCTGGAGATATCTTCAGTTTTTATATACTCTCCAGTACTGCAGACATCGATGGTGTTTGCATGTTCAGGAGAAGGAATACTCACTCCCAGTTTGTCTACCGAAAGCCCATTACAATTGGGCAACCCGTTGATAACAGAACCTCTAATGTCAATGTTGTGTGTGCTTTCAGGTATAGATGTAAAACTAGCTGGAGGATCAGTTGTGAGTTCTGAGGTTGAAGGTACTGGGGAATGTGTCAAACACAAAGCCAAGGCTGTCTCGGAAGATTTTTCTGCCTCTTCGTGGAGTGGTGATCCATCTTTAAGCAAAGCCAGAAGATCTGCAGAACAATCAACTGCCTGGATAATGTCTCGAGCCAGTGGAGTTTGCGTTATATATTCACACAGTTTCTTATAGCAGTTCACTAAGATGCTTAATTGCTTATTCTCCTCAAACTGTTCATAGTCCTTGCACCAGCTACATGACGGTTTCATCATCATCTTCTTGCCTTTACAAGTTTTGCAGACATAATGCTGGCATGTGGAGTTGGTAGGAGCAATAGGGTCTTGTAGCAAATTTCCTAAGGGGAAAAAAAAAAGAGAAAAATTACAGTGAACTCGAGGCAGGTTTCCATGGTAGTATAAGATGAATTTTTCATACTATCAAAAAAAACTCCTGAAGAAGTTCAGTAAGTCACAAGGAAATGTACTATCCAAACAATAGCTTGGAAAAGCTTTGCACAGCTAATGTATCTGATTTTAAAGTATTTTTTTACAAAAATTAAATAAGAAAACCATCACACCACAATTTATTGTGCTCCCTTTAGAAACACTCAACTAAAACACTACTAACCCTTTTGTCCCCCTCAGCAGTTTCTTCCATTGCAATTTATGAAACACACCAGATTTCTACCAATTTAACAAAAGTGTAACAATCAACCCCCATGAAGAGCTACTGCAGAGATCTGAATTAAATTAGTGAACACAAATGGCAAAGGAGCAGAGGGAAACTCAAAGGAATGTAAAAATAATGAAACATCAACCCCAAAAGGAAAGAAGACACAGCAGACTGCTTTTACTTTTCATTCAGCTGGGACTAAAAATAGTGCCTGGCTTTGTGACAGTCAATGCCATGAATAAAGCACAAGTTTTTAACTTTGCAAGCAACAAAAATAGTTAAATGGATTCAATGGATTTAATTATTCAAAACGCAAAATAAATCATCTAGTAATTGTTTTGAACAAACATTTTTCAAGAAAATTTAAAGTTACTACATTGTTTCTCCAACAGATCCCCCTTGTGCTTGAACAAAAGACTATTAACATATCCTGGGGAGTGGTGGGTCCTGGTTTTCCAATTCACAGACACCTATCAGTGGAATAATATTTTTAAAACAGTGGCACTATCATAGACATGACGCTGAAAGACTTAACAGTGTCAACAGCACCTCATGTCCTGCACAGGATTGAAGAAATCAGAAGAAAGGATTTTCTCCAAGACTTTACTATTAAGAGTAAAGCACTAAGGACAATCAGCTGCTAAAGAAGTCAACAGAGCACAGAAAGTTTCATACACCCAGTACTGACATTCAGAAAGTTAATGTCTCCAGATCTCTGAAACTGTAAAAACCTGGAATCAAGTTCTTTGGTTTAAAGAACAAACAAAATAACATAAGACAGAATGTGAAAGAACAGAAGTATCTGAAATTCTGCATAGAAATAATCCAGTTAGTCACTATAGAAAATGACAGCATTGCTTTGCTATTTCTAGCCAGCTCTAAGACAGAATGATACTCTTTAACATCTAAATTAAATTTCAGAGTATAGTTATCTACAGCAACAAGTTTTTCCTCCTTTCCAAATAGCAGATTTTCAGCTTTGATTTCTCCCCACGAGGAGCCTTTGCTGCATGAGTTACAAGCATGAGTGAATTCTCACCCTGGTTTTCCAAAGTGAAAATATGCTGCTATGATCAGTTTAGTAACATTAAATAATTTGAGAAGAGAAACAAATGCATACATTAAAACACACTGAGATAAAGAACCCAACATATCAAGTATAAAAGTATTTATCTCATCATTCAGTTCACAAGGAAATTTTAATTCCATGGACCATCCATAACACATTTTGGTGATAGTGTTTTGAAGGGATCCAATTAACAGGACCTGGTCGAGTGGACCGAGTTACTACTCAAGGAATAAACACCAGCCTGTCTCATAGTACCTCAGCTGAGAACTGAAGGCCTCAGGTAGAAAAGCAAAACACACAGTACTAACCTTCAGCTGGAGCAGCACTTAAAATAGGAAACTTGGCCCTCACCAGCTTTTGTCACAATGTTTCATGCCCCTTGTCTAACCCTCCATGCCTTTTACTATTGAAACCACTTCTGAAAGTTCATCTTCCTGTGTGTGTTTCAGTAAGAATTTCATAGTAGCACAGTAATTCTGCAGCACTCCTGAATTCTGTAAGTCAGCAGATTATCTCATTTTCCCTTGGGAATCTGAATTCACTGGTACTTTTTTTTGGAACAGGGCTGCTACAGCCCTCCGCCTGAGCTGTTGTTCAGTATAAGTGGTTTCACACAACCCTGTTTGGAGCAACAAATAACGAGAGTCACTGCTGAGGTCCTTGTTGCACAGTCTTTTTTCAATCAATTGAGAGAAAACAGAATTGATTATCAAGTTAGCAGGTACCACACCCCTACACCATATCATTACAGCGCAACTGGAAGAGGGGCCACAGGGGAATGCACAGTATTTGGACATGGCTAATGAAAGCAATGCAGAGGAGCACAGAACAGAAGAAAGAGAATTGAACAGAGTAAGTTCCAAAGCACAATTCCAGCAATACTTGATGCAAAAATGCACCTCATAACTCAAGAACAGGTGCTCTTCTTTGCTAGTCTAATGAGGAAGGGCTGACTTAAGCCCCTTTAAATGACACTATGTATACAGCAATGCAGGCAGAGATGGCCATCCTAAAACTGAATTAAATTTTGTGAGAAAAGTCCCTAACTCCCCTGGAGAAAAACAAAAAATAAAGATTTAAATCACATAGCTAGGCTCTAAGTCACATCCTTAAGTAGA
>VWYK01021035.1:1877-28555 GCA_013399775.1 Semnornis frantzii | reverse complement strand
GCCGGGGAGAGCACGGTGTATTGTGGGGACGCTCCTGCGAGTCACGGCGGCCAGGGGGTTGAGTTTGTTTACTTGTGACCCGCGTCTCTTCCTCCGGATTCTCTTTCTCCTCGTGTAACGGATCGACAGAGGAGCTCGGATGAGGTTTTGTGGTGAGTTTGCCAGAGATGGTTTCCTCTGTGGGAATTCCGCATTTTGCAGCACAGGGTGTAGAGACGAGTTTGGGGGTGGTGTGGTGGTTTTTTTTTTTTTTTTTTTTTTTTGTTACAGGTGTGTTTTTTTTATTGTTGTGGGTTNTTTTTGGTAGCAGTGTTAGTTTTCAAGCTGGGATTTAAAGAAACACACTTGTAAACCTGTTTCTGGTTTATAGTGAAACGCTTTACCGCAGAAGAGAGTTTCTTGAGTTGTAAAAAAGAATTATTTTAAAAAGTTAGATAGTGGGAGGTTTGTATCGCTTATAAACTGAGTTTGACTTAGTGGCTGAAAACAAAACCTTTTGCCCGATGACGGCCACAAGCTGATACTTTACAGTGGTCACTTGGCTGTAGAAGCCAGATCTCAGTTCGACTGTTCCAACATTGACCTGTCCGTTCATTAAGGGCTAGAGGCAAGCTGAACCTCTGTGGAGCCAGGGCTGGATTTGCAGGCGAGCCTTGGGTTTCAACAAAGGAAAGTATTGACTGACTTTGCCCTGGCGCTGTTCCGAACGCTCCCAGCCGGGCGGGTTTGATGGCGCTGACTGGTCGCTGTGCCCGCAGAAGGACCAGCGGCTGGAGCTGAGCTGCCCTGGCAGTCTTGCTTATCTTTGAGGAGATGCTCCGGCGTCAGGGCATCCCGGGAGGCTGATGTGGCAGCGTCCATGCTGGTAGCCTACCGGTTTTATTTCTTTGCGTCTAGGATTTAGCTGCTACAGGAGGAAGGCGTCCTGTCTAGGGAGACGGCCAATTGCTACTTCAGTTGCTGGCATGGTGTTGGCTGCAGCCCTTGGTGCTTAAATCATGCCTGATATTCTCGCAGCGTTCTCTTTGCCGTCGGTGACAGAAGCGATCCTTGATAAGATACCGCCGCGTTGTGAAAGAGCTTATCCTCTGGGGAGAAAAGAGCCCCAGAGAGTTACTCTTGATGGTTGTGGACGAAAGTGGCCTGTCTTGTGCAGCGTGTCCCAATGGATGGTGCATTTTTAATGCTGTTTCTGTAACTGAAGCAGCCTGTAGGGATGTGACTATCAAGTTGCCGTTCGGTTATTTGGTGCTGCTGACGGAGCAATGCCAGATACCGCAAGTCCTCCTGTCAACGAGCGGAAGTTTTGTAACTGGCCTTGGTAATCGAAGTCTAGTTTTCCTGCGACCTAATACACCTCGGTGTCTTGCTGCTGACTCTGGATGTCCTTGGACGACCGTCCAATGCCTCAGTGTCCGTGCGAGGGCTGAAGGTACTTCCCTGCGTCACAGGGATGGTAAAACTTAGCAGCTCGGTGCCTTGCTGAGGCCCTCATGTGGGTGTTGCTCTGGAAGTGCATACTGAAGCTGTTGGGCTGGGAGAGCCCTGTGCTCACACAGATAATCTCCTCTTTGGATGTCTGTTTGGCTTTGGAAATGTCACTTCAGCTTGTTTGAAGCGACAGGCTTCCTGTTCTACAGGCTTTGGGACTTGGGAATAATAAAGCAGTGCCACCCTTTTGCAAGGACCTTTTTAGAGTGAGGAGATACTTTCTTTTTCTTTTGTATAGAGCAGGGGAAAAAAACCCCTACTACACTAATTGACTATATTGCTTCTTTAAAGTGACAGAATTTCTGATTTTTGGTTTTACCAAAATTTCTGAATGACAGACCATCTCCTGCAACTCCACAAGCAGCAGCTCATTAACTTGTGAGGTTTCATTGTTACTTGTAAACTTCTGTAATGGATTTTCCATAGAGCAAGACATTTTTGTCCCATTTTCCTTCACAATTGCTGTTTGTCCCTCTTCTGTGTGTAAGTCACTGTCGTCTTTGTGGGGAAGGAAAATAATTTTTATAGTGGCACTCAATGGCCTATTGCAGGACTTTGTATGATGGTAAGTTACTCTGGATTAGTTTCTTTAAGTCAGACAGCAGAAGACTATTCCTTTGAGACATAGTGACTGCAACTGAAGAGAGCAGAGCATAGGTTCCTGAGCTAGTAAAAATACTTGATTCAGGTGATTAGCAGCATCATGTTAGATACTCCGTTGTCCCATTCCCATAATTCTTCTTGACCAGGAGAAGAATAGAGAGATTTCTTTACCAGACTGAAGTTCTGTAAGCCATACTATGTGTTAGCTGTTTTCAAACTGCTTGGCTGCTCACTACTACTGCTCTGACATCCTTTATTCTTTTCATGCTGGGGCAACATCACTTCAAGTGCAAATTTGAGGCTTTCAGAGTCCTTCCAGGCATGGTAAATCACAACTTGAATAATGATAATGTAGAACAGTCTTGATACACACTTCCATCTCCTCAGTAAGGATAAATGCACTCAATAGAATTTCTGTGTAAAGCAAATACAGATGTATTTTCTTTTTAGTGGGTTCCCCAGGATAGAGGCTTGACATAAATGTTGATGGACGTAATGCCAAGGCAAGACTGATTGATGACAGAGAAGGAGAGGCTGGCCATCTACCTTCCTGACACCTTTTAGGAAGCAAACCTGGGTTTCTGGCTTAAGTGAAGGACTCCATGTTGGCCAGTCTGTTTAGATGAGTGCAGCATACTTATTGTAGTCTCAGTGAGCTACACAGCTTGAGGCTAGTGGTGATGTAGGCAAAATGTGTTGTCCTGGAAACTTATAGCATTTATTAAACCAGTATAGATCCATTCTCTGTGACAGAGGCAAGGCTTAAGGCTGCCTGTTGAACCAATTACTTGGAGACAAAACTCAACTGTTCGCTAATTCTGGAAGTTAGTGTTGTTTGGCCTATTGTTTTAAAATAAATATGTGCTGTGAGTTGAAACTTGCTAGACCAGATAGCTCACTCACCCACATGTATTTTTCATGGGGCTGTGTACATGATAGTGAACCTGTGTCACTCTCTTTAGCACACGTATCCTTCAGAGATGAATTTAAGTTGGCTTTGTAATGTGCAATTTAGGCAGCTGAGAACTCCTGTGAGCTGATGCAGAATTGTGCTGTAGGATGTTAATGTGTCACACTCTTCCTGGAAAAGTTTATGGCTTTGGACTTCTTTTGCTTAACTTCTTTTTAGGTCATCTGTGAGAGTTGGTTGGTTGTGGCATTTTGCTTGTTTGCTTTTTGCTTTCGAAAACTGGGCTGGTAGACCATATCCTGCAAATACACTAGAATGCGACCCTCCAAAAAGGTTCAGTCTGGAGTTTGCTGATAACAAAGAATCAGCAGCTGGCCTTTGAGAAAGTTGTGCATTTTGTATTTTGTTGCACTGTACAAGCTATTGTTGCTTTGAAAACAGCTGTGTGTTTGGCTTGTGCTCTCTCCAGGGTAAAAGCATTTGAAATGGTGGGTGCTATTGGAATCTTGCTTTAAGGTGATGCCCAGCATGATGTCAGGAAATGCCTTTGGTTTGCCTCAGCTGCTTGTACTACTCTGCAGCCTACGGTCCTTTAGATTGTGTGGTGATAAAATTTGATTTGAGTTTTTGCTGTGTGTCTGGAAAGCTGACAGTATGTATAATCAGTAGCATCCACAACTTATCAAGGAAAGAGCTTCGCCTTGAAGAGATTTGATTTCTAAAGCAAAACTTAAAGAAAAAAGCATGCTCCAGAGCCTTGGTGGTAGCATTGAGAAATGCATTGAAGATGAGAGTATGAAAACATGAGTTATATTTTGGGAGAGGTGCTTGTGGGGTTCCACAACTTTGAGCAGAGAACTGCAGCAGCAATTTGACGGGTAATGTTGGATTAAAACCTGATGGCTCTATTTTTACTGTCTCTGCTCTGTTAACGATTGAGTCTGCCCATCAGGAGTGCTGGGTTGAGCTCACTGCTTCTCTTACTTTGCCTCCTTTCCTACAAAAAAAAAATTGAGTAGTGACAGGCACTAGTTTGTTTAAATTTACCTGTGTGTTACTTACAATTTTTTGGAGATATCCTCTTTGCTTAGAGGCCAATGCGGCTCCTAATTTGTGTAGCAAATGAAATGCAGAAATTGAACATAATTTGTTGTGCTTTGGCCAAAGGAAAAACAAAACAAAACCAAAAAAACAACCGAAAGGACATGAGGGAGAATTTATATCTGTTTTCTTCCTTAGGAAGAGGTGCGGTGCCTAGGTTGAGCATGGATGCTGGGCTGTGACCTAAATCTATTCGTACTGAAGGCACTCGAACTTAGACCAATGCTGAGCAATATTTAGTAAATTTTTTTGCATTTCCCTGCATAGTTTTTGTATGTTTGCATTGAGCATTGCTGAGTAATCCTGCTTGTGACTGGTGTCGGAAAATAAGTTTTATTGTTCTGCACTGCAGAGTGGGGTGACTTGGCAACTTTACCTATGAGGATTTGTCAGAGGCTTGAGTGACAGGCAAGCTTTGGTGTGCAGTATAGAGTGCAGCAATATATGAAATCCATCGTTGAGCTGATAGGAAACTAATTCTTTGAACACTGTACAGAAGACTCTAATTGAGTTTGCTTTCTTGGTTTAAATATGTACATTTCCAAAAGCTTGTTCTGTTACTGCCCTGTCATTTTACTCAACTGCCAAAGCCTGGTGTGTGCTTGTCTGCTGTTAGGTTGGGTGGTCTCTTTCTATGTTAGCAATTCCCAAAGAAAACCATAGAATTGTAAAGTGGTTTGAGTTGGAAGGAACCTTAAAATGTCATCTAGGTCAACCCCTGCCGTGGTCAGCAGGGCTGTCTGCAGGTGCAACAGGTTACTCAGAGCCCCATCCAACCTGTCCTGGAACGTTTCAAAAGACTGAGGCATCTACCACCTCTCTGGGCAACCTGTGACAGCGTTTCACCACTCTCAATGTTTCTAATAGGCCCCTTTAAGTACTGAAAGACTGCAATAAGGCCTCCCTGGAGCCTTCTCTTCTTCAAGCCGACCAACCTCAGTAAGTTTTCTGCCTGATACCTGAATATAGCAAAGTTCTTGGGGATGGGGTGGAAGAGGAAGTGGGGGGGAGAGACCGTTCAGGCACCTCCTACCTCTAGCAGCAGTGGCTACTTCAGGTGACCTTTATTTTAACTTGTTGTTCGAGTAGTCTGTTCAACGCTTGTTTCCATTTGCTTTTTAAATTCAGTAACCTTTGTTAAAGTGATGTATTCTTGAATACTTTAAAGTCACCATATCTAGAATTGTTTCTTCAAGGAGGTGTTAATCATGCAGACCCACTTGCATTGCCTTAGGCAAGATGCGATGATTTTTTTTTTTTAATTTTATTCAAAGTTGCTGTAAGGTTTAGGTGCTCCACTTAATTGTAACTGCTGCTTCTCCATCTCTCCTTCAATGAATGCAAAACCAGTGGAAGAAGACATTTTCTTCATCAGATACTGGAGCTCATAGTTTTAAAAGGAAGCCTTGTTGCACAAAATATTTGCATCAGTGCTTCATTTCATAGTGAGAACTTGCTGTCAAAAGAAATCCCTGGGTAGCGATTGTAGGCATAGTCATGATCTGTGTTCTTGATTTCTTTGTTTTTCCTTTAGAATATTCTGGGGAAAATAGTTTTATTAGGGAAAGGTGAAAATGGCTTGGAAGAAAGGAAGAAAATTTGGCTTTGAGGCATTAGTGTTTGAAAACAACAGCAAAGTCTTGAATTTAGGCTGCAAATAAAGAAAATATTTTGTGCTAGAATCCACCCAAAATTAAACAATAAATGCACAACACTGAACGAAGTGAATATGTGAGAAGATGCTGTGACAGTCAAATCTTTGTATAGCTAAGGAAGTAGTTGAATTGGTTTGGGTAAAGGGAGTTTTAAAGGCAGAGCTTTAACTATTTTGTAAGTTAGTTGGTAAACAACAAAACTTTTCTTGTTTTGATAATTGCTTTTCAAGGTAACCTGGATGTAGGGAATAATCTGGGGCTAGTACCTATACTGATGCTTGCAAAACAAAGTTTCAGAGGCAAAATATTTTAGACTCTTTTCAGAGGAAGTTCTACTCTGTTCCCCACCAAAGGTTCTCATATGCCTTTGGCAGCAGAATCATTGTTTTGTAGTAACTACTTGCTTTGAAGTAAAGTTCAACTATAATTTTATTTATAGTACTATTCCTTGCTTGGTGGATGCCATTACATACAATATTGTAATGTGTCCAGTGTTTGACTGCATGTAGTTGAATTGTTGGCTTAGGTCAAAACAGATTCCAAGGTTCAGCATAACTGATCTGGGATTTAAGAGTTAAAGTTGAAACTCAGTCTTTATGGCATTGTTTGTGTTGTATTATTTACCTTTCTGCCTGAGACAGTTGAGATAAAAAAAAAAAAAACACATTAAAATTTAACTATTGCATTTTATCTTCTTAAAAGTTTATCCTTATTTAACTGTAAAAAGATGTACTTATAGGTACTTCTTTAGATTTGTTTAAGATGTTTGCATGGGGAATTGAGTATCTGTTCCTCTTAGTTTGTCACCAGCCTAGTTGGACTTAAGATGAGAATCTTGGTGTGTGGTGCTAGCATGTGCTAATCTGTTTCAAGGGCCTGGGAATCTCTTGGGGCTCCAGCTGTTTCCCTTGGGCCGGGTCATTATTTTATCCTTTGCATAGGAAAGAAGCAGCAGCAGTTTGCCCTTTGGGCATATGTTAAACCTGTTAGCAAATTAAATTCTGGGCTTTGATGGTTTCATCCATGGTCTAGCAAAGTCTGTGCAGCACAGCAGCTAGGTGTTTTGTGTTTTCCTGGCGTGTGGGGGGGAGGGTGTATGACCAAAGTCTAGGGAGTTGAGGTGCAGTTTATTTTGCCTTCATAAATTATGCTGCAGCATAATGAAGCCAAAATGCTATTTCCTTCTGTGTTGGTAAGTGTTGTCAAGCATGTCAGAGATGACAGAAGTTGTTTTAACTACAGATGATGACATGTCAAAGTGTATGAAAGATGGCAAGTGTTGTCATCTTGACCTAATTTTTGGCTGCTTTGCTACATGTTGGTGTTACACCAGGTTTGTGCCAGTTACTTGACCATGTTCCTGGATTTCAGTATTGTCAAATTCTGGTGCTGGTAACACCTGCGTAATACTGGATTATTCTCACTTCTAATTTGCTAAATATTTGTGTAGTCCTTTGGTTTTGATGTTGCAAGATGAAAAGGCTGAGTTTTCTATGATCTTCCATATTCGGAGGCAAATATGAGGCTGCTGACTGTTGAGGATGATTAAAACATAAAATAAAGAAGCTCCTTTGTACTTTGGTCCGTATTGACATAGCTCTTTCCAGTAGTCTAGAAAATCCTACACTTAGTTCGTCGATGGCTTGTTTAGAATAAGGTGCAGCATTGGAAGTGCCACGATCATCTACCTAAGATGTGGGAATGTGCTCAGGAAGGATTTGTTACAACATGTATCCTATCTCGTCCTTTGAGGTTTAAATATAACAAGATATATTAAACAAGCATGAACATGAGATCTGAAATATGTACTGCTTGTTCTTAACGTTCATATTAACAGTATTTGAAACAAAACATGTGGGTGGAGAGAAGGAAGAGAGACTTGTCTGTGCAGTAACCCTTACGGTGCCTGTGTGCTGAAGCAGGGATGTAGTAGGAGGAGGGAGGGCAAAGACCATTCAGCGGCACAAGTTCTTGTCAAAGGAACTAAGCCTGGATTTTCATCAGGATTTAAAACTGAAGCGGGAGTGAAAATAAGACTTCATGGGCAGGGTGCACAAAGGAAACAGAGCTCCTCCAAGATATTTCTGTCATGCTCAGGCTTCTGTAAGGGGTGATGTGCTGATGTGGTGATCTACTTTCCCTCCCCTCAGTAAGCTGCAGTGGGATGGGAGAAATCTGTGAGACTGCTGCCTTGATCTCATGTCTAGGGATACAGTGGTCTTTCAGTTTACAACCGCCTCTTTCAGTGAGCCACCTCTAGCATTGATAACTGACTTGCATTTCCTGCTCTTAGACCCTGTGACAAGAAGCAACAGTCTATTTTTACTCCCATGCACTGCATTCTAACAATGTTGAATGATAGTGCAAGAGAGGAAAAATCCATACGTGCCAAACCATCACAGATTGACTGTTGGAAGAAGACACTGAGGGGAAATTCAAGCTGAAATGTATCAACCCTCTGGGGACATGAGAGTGACTGACGAGCCAGCTTTTACTGCAGTACTCCCCCCACAGCCTGTTAATAGAGGACTGGGAAGCACAAAGTCTCAATAAATACAGAAACCAATCCAGTCCCTTTTGTTTTTCACACACATAATTAACCAGGTTGGAAAAGACCCTCAAGGTTTTAGATTTGATGTTTTCCTTGTGGTAAAATAGTTTTAAACTTGAGGAAGCTATGTCCAAGGTTGGGCAGAATGTAACTTAGTTGTGAACACTGCCTGGTGTGGAGTTATCTGGGAGGTAAGAGGGTAACGTTTCTCTTTCCCTGCTGCTAGAATTGGTGTGATAGCTTCTGTGGTTGTTGGTGTAACATTAATTCCTGTGTGTGGAGACCTGACATGGCGTTTGCTTTGCAAACGGATGAAGAGAGCGAGTTGATACAGAAGTGTTTTTCTTCTCATTTTGGTTGTTGGAAGGAGTGGGTAAACGACTGCCTAGTTGTGGTATCTAAATTTAGATGTATGTGTTAGCAATGCAGAAAGCAATAGTGAGTGTAGCTGTTCCTCTAGAGCACTGCTGGCAATGTAGACAACTTGGGTACTTAACTCAGGCAGACACCTAAACTCTGCAGGGCAGGCATCTCCTCACACCCACTGAAAAATGTGAGTGGGATACTTCCTCTGGGTATCCTCACACAAAGGCATAACTGGTGTAAAATTACAACTTTCATTGCAGAGTTCCCACTGAAGTGGTCTTCACAAGGGGTTTTCTGCTTCTGCTCTTTTTGATCTGGATGCTTGCATGTAGCGGGTTTTGATTCCACAGCTGTTCTGCCTTTGGTTTCCTAAGGAGTGAGAAATGTGGTGTGCTGCAATCAAAACTGGGCCTGATAGTCTATTGTATAGATATAATTTTAAGGGAAAATGCAGGCAGTATTACAGCAGAGATGTAGGTTCATGGTCTTAGTAGAATTCAGTTTTTGTATTTAGGCCTCTTATAGTGCAGGAAGCTTTTATTCCATGTAATAATTAGCTTTTGAAATAAAGAGGATTATCTTTCATTTTAATCACTTTTTCTTCATAACAGGGAAGAAAAATTTGTGTTTCGTAAGAGTCCCAACTCTGTTCTAAGTGTGTTCCAGAATGATGTTTTAATTGAATTTTGTATTTATGGAACTGATACTTAAGTCTTCTAATTCTCATGGGTTCTCACCAATTCCTCCATTGTATATTAATCAGCCATATTTTTAGAGAGTGCAAACTTCTGTCCTGCTCATCCTACCAAAGAAAAAAAATTGGTAAACAATATTTTGTCAAGAGAATTATTACTTCAATTGGTCATTTTTAATACACCTTAATATTAATTCAGCAACACTTCTTTTGCTAACACTAAGTATTATATAGTTGTTTCATATCCAATATGTGAATAACTAGTAGATAAATAACAAAAGTAGGTTTAAATTTCATGCCTGTACTTAGCAAAACTAATGGATGATAATCACTGTAATGGCTGATGATAGATTGTGCTCTACCAGCAGGGAACCTGGGCGCAGAAGATCTAACACAAGAACATGAACTGCTCATGGCTGGTTGGTGAATGTGTTCTTCTCCAGATGCTTTCTTAATTACTCCAATTAACTTGATTAAGCAGCTTAGCTTAAATAAGCAGAGTTTGTGACTTGGAAGTTCTCCCGAGCAACACCATTGCCTTAGGAATTAGTTCCTTTAATATTTTGTCTGTGTAAAAGAGGCAGCCTTGGTTGCTCCCACATCTTGCAGACATGAGACAATGGATACTTAACATGAGAGGCACATACAGGGCTGTATTTTTTCCCCACTCTCTGCAATTGGATCTAGACAGAAGTCATAAATCACAGTGATTTCTACACAGTGCAATTGAATGGAGACTGACTACCTTATTTTTTATTAGTATTGAAAGCTCTCCCTGCTTAGATCATTGTGAATCCATTGTCAACAGCAAAGAATGTGTCCTCTTTCCCCTCTGCTTTTCAGCTGTGGTTCGTAGTGTAAGGTTAGCTCAAAATACCATCTTCTGGTATCTGAGCCAGGTAGCTGGTGTATCTGTGATAGAGCCTGGCCAAAGCAGTCCACCAAATACTTTTCTTCCTATACTTAGTGGTCAAGTGGTTGCTCTTGTGTGCTTCTAACCACCATTTTAAGCCAGGGGTTCCTGAGTGATGGAATTGCTCATAGGGACTGCTTTGGAATATAGTTAAGCTTTCTAATTGTGCCACCAATGTCCTTACTAAGTAATCTGGTGCATTCTCTTTCCTACCCAAAGGCTGTATGTTAGAGAGGGAAGTTAGATGATAGCATAAGGTTCCTGTCCATCTTCCGGCTAGCTTTACTTGTGGACATCTTGCTTTCCAGGAAGAAGAGTGGTTTTCTTACAGTATTGATTTGATTGGGTATTAATTGACTGAGGAATTATAAAAATAGAATTATTTTTATTTTCCTTAAAACCCCACCCCAAAACGATATACAGAACTAGTTAAGGGTTATTTACAGTCTCTAATTTGGTTGGGAAATCTTCACAAGGATGTGCATGGGCAAGTTTAGTGATTTAGGAAAGTCATCCAAAGCGGGAATGGTCCACAAGCAGGAACACTGCAAAACAGGATCTCTGTAAAGGCGGGAACCTTTTTTCCTCACTCTAATATTTTTCCTAGACAATGTGTCCACTTGTCATATATACTATGCACAGAGAATCCAGCCGATTGCAGCGCGGGCTTTCCCATATGTCGGTACATGTGTGGAAAGGTGCCTTTTGCTGTTCCCCCTTCAAGCCCACAAGGGTGTGTGTGTGGGAAGCAGTTTTTTGTGCCGCTGCCACCTTCCTCTGCTCAAATCTCCTGAGACAAAGGGTGGGGAAAGAAGGGGTTTGGAGTGCCCCACAACAAGTATTTTGTATTTTTTCAGAGCACAGAGAAGTGGCCTCAGATGGGATCAGTTCCTGTGTGAATTCAGATGATGGAGCCTGACTCTTTTTCAGTGGAGGCTAATGATAGAACAAGGGGCAGTGGGTACAAACGGCAACACAGGAAGCTCTACCTAAGCATAAGAAAAAACTTCTTTCATGTGATGTTGCTAAAGCACTGAAACAGGCTACCCAGAGAGGGTGTGGAATCTGGATAGATTCCAGACTGGTCCAGATCTGATCCTGAGCAATCTGCTTTGTGGCTTTAGCATAGGGGTTGGACTAAGTGATCTCCAGAGGTCCTTTCCAACTTCCACCATTTTGTGGTTCTGTATCCTGCAGATCCTGTTTTCAGTTTCTGGCCCAACAAATTGTTGATTTCCAAATTGTAGGTTCTTCAGTCTGGTTTTGGCTTTACCTTAAGCAGGAATATGCCTGTGTTCCACTGGTATATGACCTCAGGTTATCTTGGACAATTTTCTGAATAAATCAAAGTATTTCTGCAGTGTCTCGCGTAAGATTGTCATTAAATCCATGCAGTAGCTTCTGAAACTGGAATCTGTGTTTAAGTGCATATTTTCCTTGTAAAACTTTCAAAAAGGATCCTGATGCTACTTCTGCCTTTTCTCTTCCCCTTGGTTATACTGTGTTAATAAAAAATAATGACATGCTTTGATAATTATTGGTTAGTTTAAATGAGGATTGATCTATGCATCTGCTGCTTAATGAAAGTTGGTGATTGAATGCACTTCCATGATCTTTTGCTTTCCAGAAGTGACAGATGAGCTGTGCTAGCCTTAAGAGCCTGTGCTGTGGAACTGGAGGTTAGTGTCTTCAAAAGGGTGCTAAAAAATGGGAAAAATATTAGAGTGATTTTGGTGGTCTTTGTACATGTATTGGTTTCTTTATGTTGATTGAGGAGATTAGATGGGTTTGTGCGTTGATACTGGAAGTGCGTATGACTAATTCCTTTTCTTCAGTTCTGAACGGGATTCACTTTCTGTTGCAGAAACAGGCATTTACTGGTGTTAATTTTATCCCATTTATGAGCTAATCTGCATTATAATCACCTCTTCACTATTCTTCCGTCTCAGTAGTGCCTCCAGCAGGATCTGCTCCATGATCTGACTGGGCACAGAGGTAAGACTGGCCTGTAGTTCCCTGGTTCCTCCTTCTTATGCTTTTTGAAAATGGGAGTTGTGAAGTCCCCACCAACCGGAAAAGTGAGAAACCTCACACTGACATGACTTTTGGAATATAATAGAGAGGAGTTTAGCAACCTTATCCTCCAGTTCTCTCAGCACTCACAGGTGTATCCTGTTGGGTCCTGTTGACCACTTTCAGGTTCTTCAGGTGGTCACGAACCTGATCTTCACTTAGGATGGGCAATTCTTCCTTCTACTCCCTGTCATTATCTTCCATGACTCCAGGAGTGTGGCTGGAGGCCTTTGAAGTGAAGGCTGAGGTAAAGTCATCATTGAGAACCTCAGCCTTCTCCCTATCGCTTATGACTATTTCACCTGTTTCCTTTCTGAGGGCGTCCACACCTTCCCTAGTCTTTATACCATTAATATACCTGTAGAAATTCTTGCTGTTCCCTTAGACCTCCCTGGCTAGATTCAATTCATGTCTTGATGACCAGTGAAAGCTGGTTAGCTCTTACAAACCAAT
Organism: Semnornis frantzii; assembly: GCA_013399775.1. Lineage (NCBI taxonomy): Eukaryota > Metazoa > Chordata > Aves > Piciformes > Ramphastidae > Semnornis > Semnornis frantzii. The sequence goes on along the minus strand of VWYK01021035.1, from coordinate 15,745 downwards.
TGTGCCAAATTTTAGTTGCTTTAAGGGTGTTTCAGCTTTTTATGAATAGTTGAGTCCTAATATGAGAGCCCATTGAAGTCTTCCAGGAAGGCTGCAGAATTAAGTGAGCCACGTGTAGTTTACCAGTACTGAAGAAGCTCACAGTGGGATGTGTGAGGTTGGAAGTACTGGGATTGTAACAGAAAGCCCCTTACCATAAATCCCTGATGAAAATGACATGCAGAGCAATTGAAAACTACATTTTCATTCCTTCATTTGCTGTGAAGAAAGATCTGTGCCCATGAGAGAGATTCTTCTGGTAGTTAGAAGCATTAATAAACTTCTAGATGTTAACGTTGGATTTAACTTCCATACTGTGTAAATTATGTTTTTCAGACTTGGCTCTACTTTTGACCTGTCATTACTGTAAATTGTAACAGAGTTAATAATAAATATAAAAACCAGGAGCAATCGTTCTTAATCCCATGATTCTAGCAGCACTTTCGGTGTCTGCACAATGCTTCTAGAAAGAATATGTCAGCTTGTCTTCTGAACGGAAGGTTGAAACCTGATATTTCTCATATCTCTATGTACTTTCTGTTTCTAACCTGTTGGCTTGCTTTCCTCTGCTGAAACAATTTCTAAGTTGTGCGGTATCCAGTGTAGTTTCACATTCAACAGTGGTGTGGTTTGTGTGTGACTTCCAGGTCTTTTGCATTTATGCTAAGGTAAATACCTTGGTTAGATGGCAGAAGAGTCTGGAAGGATATTTGCGTTAATCAATTCAAGTCCATCTTGCCTGTGCTGTTCTTGAGGATGTGGTAAACAGAAGTCTAACTCCAACAAAGTTGAAAGCAGAATAATTTTCCGAGTCTTTATGCAGAAGTTCAGGGCATATTGAGTGAGTTAGGGCTTTATAACTACTTATTTTTTTGACATATAATTTCACTGTCAATGTAGTTCAGCTTGTATTTATGGATGTGCTTTCTCTTTGTGGTGCAGCTGATCTCAGTTTTGCCCTGAAGAAAAATACTCAGTTGAAGCAGGAGCCTGAGTTACTTGAGAATTATCTGGCAAATTTAGATGATGTCTTGAAGATTCTTTGCAATTATATCAAATAAGCTTATTTCATGGAAAGATTAATTAGATGATGCTCATTTTTATGTAGCTTTTGCGAGAGTTCCAGAGTGTGATCTTAGTTACTTGATTTCAGTGACAGTACATCTGGAGAGTGAGTATTAATATCTTTTTATTCCCATCAAAACTTGTATTCTGGTACAATCTTCCAAATAACTCTCAATCTTATTTATTTCCCCTCTCCCCACTGTATTGCAGAATGAAATAGTAATTAATTGTTAAAAATAAAATACTGCTTGAAAGAAAATTCTCTGTGGAAGACTGCTTATTAGTGGGAACTAAATTGTGGAGTTATTTTGCGAAGTACAGGCCTTGTGTTGGAGCTTATAGATCAGTCTGTGTTGAGACTCCTGTAGGTAGGCACAAAGCTGATTTATTTTTATCCATACTTCTATTAGGAAGTCTGCTGTGGATTTAAAGTACTTTCCTGTGGTAAAAAATGCCTAGAATTGTTGGCAGTTGTAATGTGAAATTCTTCTAGGATGTACAGTTAGGTCAGCAATAAAGTGGTGCAAATGCTGCTCAGACCAGCAGCTTCTTTCCCTGTGTTGGTGGTTTTTTTGTTTTGTTTTTTTTTTTTCTAGTCGGGGGCTCTCTGATTTTTAACACTGGAAACAGTCTTTTTCTCTGTAGAAAGGTCTGTTTAAAAAGGCAGTTTTCACCTTAATCCGGCTCTAGGGCAGTAAAAGATCTTTAACTCCTTAAAGCCCTGTGGCCTTACCCAGCCTCTCCTGCGTTACCAAGTGCCCTATTTCCTAAATTGATAGTAAACACAAATGAAAATATTACTCTGTAAAATGGGAAGAATTTTGTGTAGGAATCAATTTTGTTGCTTACAGCTCAGGTGTTTTGTTCCTGGTATTACTTTCTCTGTCATCCTCTTTTGTCTGTGCAATTGTTCTCTGCTGACAGATGGGCTTTAGCAGAGGCGTGTGTTTAAGGCAGATGAAATTCTTCAGTGTTGCTTAAAAAAAAATCTGTTGATTTTTTTAAAAAGAAAACGTTCATTTATTGACCAGGAAGTTTTTTTTTGTTAGGAGATACAAACTCATCCGCACAGTCTGAATTTGTGATGATGCTTTCTTAGCATACGTAAAGTGTCTTTACTTCTGTTCTTTTAAAAGAACAACTGCAAGGCTAGTGAAGCATTGCTTCCTGGGTTTTGTCTTGTGGCTGACTGGATGTGAAATCTTTAGGACGCTTCGCCTGCAGTTACAACTTTGAAGTGAGCTTGTTCTTTTCTGAGTTCCTTGGCAAGATGTCAACTCTCAGCCCAGCCTGTTTTTCTGTGTGGTCACTTCCAAGCTGTCTGTCCTCTCCCCAGCTGACTCCTGTAGGAGCATAGTGATCTTGGGGCCTGCTGCTGTTCTGTCAGAGTTGTCTGATGGTGGATGTTGACTGAAAGAGTTAAGGGGAAAGGGTTAGGAGGGGTGCAGATGGTGTGATTGTGTAAGCCTATTTTCCTACTAAACAAAAGAATACACTTTTGTTCAGGATCGAACTTGTTCTGGGGTATTCATCTCTTACATGTTTGTGCAAGTACAATGGCTGGGTTCCCTCCAGCCCTGCCCTCCCCCTCTCCCAGTGTGATCCTGAGTGGAGGGAATGGGCTTGAGCCCAGCATGCCTTTGTGGCTTCCCCACAACAGATCACCCACGGTTTGTCGAAAACTGCCTTTTTGGGCATCTCTTCTGCATCGGTCTGTTCAGTTCACTTTAGGGGAAAGAATAGCTTCGACTCTTGTCCGTTGTGTTTGGCCAGAGCCACAGTATGCTTTTGTCACTGGAGTTTGGCAGCACTGTTGGAAGTAATAAAGTCGTGCAGGTCAGATTAGGAACTGCCTCTAAGGAACTGAAGCATCTGGAGCATCTGATGGATTTGCTTCCATCTGACCAAGAGTGAGAGCATCTGATCGATACTATTCGTATGCTGCTGCTTCAGTTCAAATGAGAATTAAAGAAAGCAAGGTGCAGAAGCAAAAGAAGGTGACAAAAGTCCTGATCGTTCCAGAGCACTACCAACCTCAAGCCATTAGTGAATAAATCTTATAGCTGGTAGAGAGGCTAAGCAGTAGAACTATGCACTGCAAAACATCCAGACACAGGCACTGTAAGAGTGGAGTCATTTTTTGGTAGAGTTTGGCACATCTACAACAGTTGTGTGATGCTGTAGATGCCTGCAGAGCTGCTATTAGTAGGTGTTCCTCCTTAAACCTGTCCTCACAATACTGCTGCTAGAAAACCACTTGTAGATCTGGGCTCCATTGTGTTTTCCAAAGACTCAGGTGACTTGGAAGATGCTGACACATTGTACTAAGACTGAAGCTTAAACTAAGGGGCTGGGTTTTCACTGAACATGTTGTTATGAATTCTGCAGTTGCAATAAAACTCTGGTGAACAGTTGTGTCAAGGTAGAGGAGCTCATCTGTCTGATTGTCACTTCCTATGATCTTTTGACCTTCTCTCAGTCAGCTCAGAGGTCATCTCTGGCACATGCCCTGCAGTTTGCTGCTGGCTAGACTGCGGCTTTCCGAGAGTCTTTTTCTTATCCGTGAGTTCTAAGTTTTCTTTCATTGTAAAGGCCAACTGGCTTCACTGTAAATTAAAACAAACGACATTGCAGCAACAGAAAGGCAGTGGGAAAGTATTCAACCACATGAAGTCATCATGTGATGAATGTTCTGTTTTTGACATCAAATCTGTATGAGTATTGATCCTTTACAAAGCTGGAGGTAAAATAAATGTAAAATAAATTGTCTAAAAAAAATATGTTATGCTGGTGAAAAGTAGTAATGACTGGAGAGAAATTGCAGTATTAAAACTTAATTATTCCTGGGGCTTTTAATCTCACATGATTTGACACCTATCTGTTCCTTTCTTGGTGAAGCATGGCTCAGTAGAAATGTAAAATGGCAAATGATCCTGTAAAACGCACAGTGGAGCTGAAAACATAATTCTCAATTTATTGTTAAGCCTTTTTCATGTGTTCATTTGCTCTTTTAATATAATTCTGACATATGAATATTCAAAATGGCTACCTTAGTCATTCAGTAAAGATGGGAAAGTATTCACTGTACAAGAAGGGTGACCGAAGGATGCATGATTTGTGCAGCAGAAAGACAAAGAATATCTAAGCAGCAACTCTTAGCTGTGCTGAATTTGGATGTGAAGTTCAGCTGTGCCCCCTGGGGCAACTTGGAGTGGCAGGAAATTTGCTCCATGGTTTGGTCTGTTACCTAAAGGAGATGGTTCTACTTTTTATTTTCTCTTTTTTTCTTTTGCCAGAGCAAGCCTTTACGTGACTGTCTGATGTGCCAGATTAGAGGTCTTCCACCTGAAAATAACCTAGCGAAATAAAATAGGATTTTCCCACTTCCGTTTTCTGAGGCAGACCCATCTCAGCCATTGGAATGCGGGTGGCTGCCAGACAAAAGGGAACAATGAATAGATAGGAATGAGTGGGAAAAGGGCCATCACAGCTTGAACATCTTTAAGCTTATGGCAATTGTGGATCACATGGGTGTTCGTATTAAATACCCTGCAAAAAGAGGAAATGTTTCTTTTCAGTAACTTTAGAATTAGAATTTTGCCATTATAAAAGGTACTTTTTCTAGTAAAAAAACTCTATTTTTTTGTTGTATTATGTTACCGTGTTTGTTTCTGAAATCACATTGTTATATTCTGAGAAGCCATTATGCAAAAAAACTGTTTACAGATTCGAAGTGGTTTCTTGTTATCTTTCATGTTTCTTCAGAGTATAAATATTTGCATCTAAAACCAAGTTTCAGGACCGGGGAGGCAAATTCCAGAAACACATGCAGAGGCAAGGCATAAAACAAACATGAGACCTGAAATCCAGCTGGGTTCCACAGTGCAGTAGATGGAAGTATTAAAAAAAATTTACATTCTGCTGTATTTGGAGCTTCTCAAGATTCTTTTGGAATTCTTCATCATATGACTAAAGTGCTTCTAACTCTGGTGGTACAGATGGTGCAGTATTTTAGATTATTCTAATTCCAAGCAGCTAAATGCACATTCTATTTTAATAACAAGCTTATCTTGACTTTTGAAACAATTACGTTTTTGTAACATGACAAAACAAGTTACTCTTGGGGAAGGAATGTCCTTGGGATTTTTAGTACTTGCATTCCTTTCAGGAATTGAAGAAGTCATGACTTACTGCTGCATTGTTTATCCCACATGTTAAACGTCATACGCTAAGTGTGCGTATCTGTAGAGCAGGACAGTTCAGAGCATCCAAGCATTTTTGGCTGGTTGCATTGTTACTGTATATTCCCAGTTTGACAAAGGAAGCCAACATTGTTCAAAAATAGGCAATAAATCAGCAATGTTGGATACCAGGGTGTATAGCTGAATCCAAGCTGGCCAATCTTTATGGTGCCAAAAATGTGCTTAATTCGTTGTCCACCTCCAAACAGTGTTGTTCTGGTTATGTATGGTTATGTAACTGTTTGCACACTGGGAATGTTTGCGCACTGGGAACGTGGTTGATAGACACTTGGCCTTGTCGCTTTACATTTGTCTGGGTGGAGGTAAAAATCCTCGTTCTTGAACTTGTAAACCTGTCTTTATCAATTTGTACAGTGCAGCAGAGCTGATGCTTTTCTTCTTCCTATTCCTCCTCTGGGGATGCATTGGGGCCAGAGTAGTCAAACACTTAGGTTGTTGGTTCTGTTCAGACTCCCACGTTCTGGGGAATGAACAATTTTGGTACTCATAGGGAAAATAACCTTGCTTCAGAACCTTCTGTTGCAAGTCTCTTAGTGTTCAGGAATCCTTGCTAGCTAGTGATAAAGCCTAGGTTGTCAGGGAGGTGTTAAGGAGGTCAGAGAGGCTACACAAAGGAAAAAACTCAGTGTCAGTAACAAAAAGAGTGGGAACTGCTGTGTAGAAAGTTTGAAATGCTGATACATCAGGACATCATCTTCCATCATTTTTTTGATAGACAGTTTCGCCATCAGTCATTAGTTGGGACTCAGCTGGTCTCACTTCTTTGGTGTCAATTTAGCAGAATTAACCTAAGCCTTAGTGCATTCTTACTATAGTTTTAAACTGTGTTTATGTGGTGTCATTTCTTCTGTGTGTTTTCAAGCTTTCTGCACATCTAGTTTATAATCCAGAGGGAAGGATAACTATGAATGGTGAAAGCTGAGTTTGTAGAAAGCATGCTTTTTTTATCAGCAGTTATGTTCTACTGATGCCAGCATACTGAACTGTTAAAAAACACTCCCTGTTTAATTACAGCAAAGCAATGTCCCTGCAAATCTTCCCTAGTAAGTATAATTTGTGTTTTTGTTGCAGTTAATTTCCTTAAATATTTTGGCAGTCTGCATGAGGACACTGTTAAGCAACATTGACACCCTTTTGCTGTTTGGGTTTGGCTTGTTCTTGTACAGTAGGTTTAATCTAATCCTATACTGACAAAACAGAGAATTGAGGTTATGAGAACTCACAAACAGATTTGCAGTTGCTGAAGTAGTGTACTAATGTGGCGGTCTTCACTTCGCACAAAAATACTGCGTTTTTTTTCTACAAAATACCTTTTATGAAAGGGGTAACAGATGAAAAGTAGTGTTTCAGTTGTAGTACTGAGTAGGTTTAATGGAGGAGTCATATTAAGTTAGATGGAAGAATTTTCTTTTGTAACACTTGTAGTTTGAACATACGAGAAGTGCAAAGCTTTATACCTTAAAAATACATGTTCTTTGATTTTTAGAATATTTGTGTCTAGTGAGGAGATTAAGTACATAAAGTAGTGTAAGAGTATAAGAACTCACAGCAGTGGAATGATGGTGCTGAACTTTGGCAAGTTTTTATTAATTCAGGAGATGATGAAGAGGTTTTACAACCCAGTATTTCTGTAAATGGAATGAATAGTACATAACCTGAAAGGATTAATCTTCCATCCTTTTGGGAGCTCTTGCTAATCCTGTGTGGTGTAGCCATCTAGTCCTGCAGAGAGGAAGCCACTCTGGGGTACCTTTAACAGGTAGGTTGAGAGTTGCTGCACTCCCTTGGAGCATTTGCTCAGCTTTCCCCACAGCCTCTGGTATGCGATGGTCATGCACCTCAGTGGAGGGAAGATACCTGGAGATCCTGACATTAGCAGTGTGAGTGTGACCTTTTTTTTTTTTTTTACTTATAGAAAGAGAGAGGTCATGTTTGCCAGTTGCCAGTGGAGATGGGTTGGGCCCTGGTAAGCATTCCTCCAACAGCAGCTTCAGGAGGATGCTTCTGCTGCCTTTCCTTGCTTCGGTGAGGGTCTCTGCCGTCCAGTTGATGCAGACAAGAAATGAGAATAGATGATCTTGTTTTCAAGGCAGATTGCTCCTGCAGGTGACCAAGAGGACTGTTGTGAGTTGCCACGAGGACTTTCAGCACAAGTACCTCTCTGTGGAGCTTATGTTAATATTGTGTGGGTCATAAGCAGGCGGCATGTGTTGCATACTGTTACTGCCTCATCAAAATTTTCATATTGGCTACTATAGGTGGAAACTTCGGGGCTTGAATTTGTGCCCATTGCCCCTTACACTGTTTCTGGGCACCACCCAAAAGAGTCTGGCTCCATCATTTTGACATCCATCCTTTAAAGACTGATAGGCGTTGAGAAAATCCCCACTCTTCTCCAGGCTAAACAGCCCCAGGTCTCTCAGCCTTTCCTCATCTTTGTAGCTTTCCATTGAACTCTATTCAGTAGTTCCTTGTCTCTATTGGTCTACTGGTATGAAGCTGGTAAGGGCAGCTAGAATGGGGGATATATAAGGAAGTTGTCTGAGCAACTAGAGATCTGGTTAGGAAAGCCAAGGCACAGTTTGAATTGAATCTAGCCAGGGAGGTCAAAGGGAACACCAAGGATTTATTATTATGGCCTTGCAGTATCTGAAAGGGGCCTACAAAAAAACTGGGGAGGGACTTTTTAGGCTCTCAGGTAGTGACAGGACTAGAGGGAATGGAGCAAAGCTGTAGTTGGGTAGACTCAGACTGGATGTGAGGAGAAAGTTCTTCACCATGAGACTGGGGAGACCCTGGAGTGGGTTGCCCAGGGAGGTGGTTGAAGCACCATCCCTGGAGGTGTTTAAGACCAGGCTGGATGAGGCTCTAGACAGCCTGATGTAGTGTGAGGTGTGCCTGCCCATGGCAAGGGGGTTGGAACTAGCTGATCCTTGTGGCCCCTTCCAGACCTGACTGATTCTATGAATGATTAGATGTTGATTTTTTTTTTTTTTTAAATAAATTAATTTATTTCTGTTTTCTTGTTAAAGACTGCCAATTCTTGAATAACGTTATTAAGGGTATAGTTGACCTAGTGGAACCTGAGAACATCACCAGCTGCATAGAACTAGGATGCAAGAGAAGGTTGTTCAGTCTGATGTCCATACTCAGCCATTTGGCAAAATGTTGCATTAATAATTAAATTATGGGGTAATGACTGTGTATGAAGAAAGACCTAATAATATTCTAAGCCATGGTTTCAAACAGAAGTACTTGCTGAGCACATTCTGGAGTAAAGGCATTATTGTGCATCTATCAGGGTACTTGTAATGATGTGTTTTGCTCCTCTGAATTACCAGTATATCTACTAGGATTACTCTTCTGTCTATTAGCAACCTATTTATGTTGCAGTTTGGGCACATAAGGAGGAATGTCTGTGGCTTGCCAAGGGAGTCACTTGAGTGTTTATGGTCTGTGATGTGCCAGGAGAATGTCTGTGACAAGTTTAGTTTTTCATGTGATCAGGAAATGATAGAGGAGAATGCACTGAGGACTTCCCCAACTTCTCCTCTTAGCATCCTGAGAGAAGGCAGTTGTCTAGTGCTTTAAAGAGGAAATTTTTGAAGGTGTATAGAACTAAATCTCATACAGAAAGTACCGTGGTTCCCTTTGACGATCTGACCTTTTCCCTTTTCATATCTTTCTCTCAAGCTCAAATAATCAAGCACCTTCTTGAAAGGAATTGCCCACTCCCTAAGAACACATCTTGCTAGGAAAGCTTGAAGTTTACTCCCTCTTGCTTCTTTGTGTGGATGCTAGCATCACTATTTCATTTTCTACCAGGATTATTAGTGTGGAATAAAATACTGGAATTTGTGTGCCAGATTTTCCATTGTACCTTTGAAACAACCTGTGAGTGCTTCTGCAAGAGTGTAAATTGCATGAAATGAAATGTAATTACTGTTTAAACTTTCAGGTTTCTTTTGCGTGGTTTGGAAAGGAGAAGTAGAGATCATTTAAGCTTATCTTTTGTGGGGGGCTCCTCAGCGTTGTTCAGGATCAACTGAAGGCATATCATGAGGGGCTTTGGGGGCTTATGTTTAGTTTTGATTATCAAAGATTAAAATTAGATACAAAAAGGTGGCAGTTTTGTGTTCAGATGTGCATATATATATACACCCATGTGGGATCAGCCACCTGAAAATAATATTTTTCTATGCATGGATTTGAAAAATCAGTTTTTTACTATTTAGGTATGAAAACTTTGACTTAACAGACATTATTTCATTTCTGTATTTAATACATGCAGGAAATGCTTTACACAGTATTTGCCATTGTACATAATATAAAGAATTAATTAATTTCTAAAACATGGTTAGATGGTAGATTCAACAGAGGTTCCTTTTCCCAGACTGTTTTTACTTCATTCCATTGTGTGTACATACTTTTTAGTTATCCAATTTCAGACATATCTTTGTGATGAGGGTAGGAGTTCTTTAAAAGGATGAACATGGACTCATCACCAAGTCAAGTCTTGCAAGATTTTTTTGCAAGACACTGATACCCCTGTTTGGTGCTTCACGAAGACCGGCTGTCACCTAGACTTTTTTTTTTTTCTTCTTCTTCTTCTGAAATGCCTCATCGATCTGTCAGTAAATAAACAATGTGGGTCTACTCAGTTATATTTGAACATTCCTGGATTTGGCTCTTACTCTGCTAGAAGACAGAAGTACATCTGCTGGTGCAGATACTTTATTTGATCTTGTCAATCAGCTGTTTGAGTTTATAGGACCTCGTCTTTGCTTTTATTCCTTTAGTACTTTTAGAGGTTTGCGGCTTCCCTTTGTACTCTACCTGAGCTAAAAAATGTAAATTAATCTAGTGCATCCAGGCTGGAAAGAATCTTTTCCTGGGTGCTTCTTGACTACCAGCTAAATTACCATGTTTGGCTGTGGAAGCACAGAAATAATGTATTCCATAATCATGTATTCCTCTTCATGTATCTTACTGTATTCATCCTTCTTATCAGCCAAATACTAAAATACAGAAAATATGGAATAGCCTACTGGACAGTAGTTTTAGCAGCTGCCCATTAGAGAAGTCTGCCAAAGAACTGAAGCTACAATTTTCCATTTGTCCTTCCACGTCTCTTGTTTCCTCATTCCCCTTTGCCTTTTTTAGAGTTCCTTTATGAAGCAACTAAAGCTTGATAACTATATTTTTATTTAAGGACAGGGTAAATAAAGCATTTAAATTTTGAAGCCATTTGGGTTTGGCTTCATTTATTTTAATAATGCAGAAGCTGAAGCCCTCTGTTACCAGGGCTCAGGGCAGAGACCAGCTAGAAATAGCAGGAGCTTCTGACAGTGCTTGTTTCTAAGACTTAAGTGAAAGTGAAGCTACCAGTGAACATAAAATTCATTGCTGTATAGCAATGAATAGCGTAGGGCTTCTTCAGCATGGCTGTGAACTTGGCCAGACAGAATAGGTGGAAGGGCAGAAGGTGGGGAATGTCTGCATCCCATTTTGAATTGGAGGAAATGACTGTCTGCTCTGCATGCTGGTGGGCTCCGTATCCTGCTGGCAGGCTGGTCAGTGCTGTAGGACACGGGACAAAAAGTGGTGAACTGTCAGCTTTGGTGTGTAAAATAACTACTGGGGATGAGAAGAAGTTCTTTAAAAATATGCTGTGGGTTTTCTGTTGTGGGTTTTTTGTTTGTTTGTTTGTTTTTTTTAATGGAAACTTTCTACTTTATTTCAGGAACATTTTTTCTCTGAAAACATTGCTGCTAAAAAATTCCAAACAGGAGAAGTAACTCCAGTCAGCTTGTGAGGTCACTGGCTCAGTGTAAAAGTGCTTTGATGAGGTAACATTGGGCCAAAGTCAACTTTTCCTTCTCCTTTGTAAATCTGCAGCCAAGCAATGGGCCAGAAAATCTCAGGGAGCATAAAGTCTGTGGATGTGAGGGAGCCCCCATACAGACCTGTTAAACGAGAGCTGAGAGGCCCAGATTTTTGCAAGCCGGCACGACTGGACATGCTGTTGGATATGCCCCCTGCCAAACTGGAGGTCCAGCATAAACACGCTTGGAACAACGAGGATCGCTCCTTAAACATATTTGTAAAGGAAGACGATAAACTGACGTTTCATAGACACCCAGTTGCCCAAAGCACGGACTGCATCCGGGGCAAAGTCGGCTACACGAGAGGCCTTCACGTCTGGCAGATTCACTGGCCCACGAGGCAACGGGGAACTCACGCAGTGGTGGGCGTCTCCACGGCTGAAGCTCCGCTGCACTCAGTGGGATACACCTCGCTGGTTGGTAGCAATAGCGAATCGTGGGGCTGGGATCTGGGACGCAACAAACTCTACCACAACTGTAAAAACCAGCCTGGGGTCACGTACCCTGTATTTTTGGAACCAGATGAGTCTTTTGTACTCCCAGACTCCTTACTGGTAGTTTTGGATATGGACGAAGGGACGCTTAGCTTCATGGTAGATGGACAGTATCTTGGAGTGGCCTTCAGGGGACTAAAAGGGAAAAAACTTTACCCCATAGTCAGTGCAGTTTGGGGGCACTGTGAAATTACAATGAGATACATCAACGGACTTGATCGTAAGTGTTAACTATATTTCTTCGTTACACTTCCAACTTTGCATCATATTTTTCATTGTCCTTTTGTTGTGAACAGTGTCTGCTGAGGGGGAGCGGGCTGTCCATGGTGAATGGATTCCATCCCATAGTTACTGTCCACAACTATTGGGTGTCTGGCAGTATGGATTGTATCAAAATATCTTGGCTTTTGTCAAGCAAAAAATTGTGGCAAGAAATCTGTGTCCGCAGAAAGTGAACAGACTGAGAAAAAAGATCTTGAGCAACTTCCTGGGTATATTTAACAATAAACCCATTGTTTACTGGAGGATATATTTTAAATCTATGATTTTCAAATAGGATTTGTGGATCTTGTAAAGATTTCCTGTGGCAGTGGGAGCCTGTAGATAGTGTGCATAAACATACTTGAATCCAGACCAGTGGACTCTTTTTCCATAGTTGCCTTTCCAAGACCCTCAAGAGCAGCTGTGGATCCCCAGGAATTTGGGAGCTCAGGTCAAATACTGCTTTCAGCAGTTTCTGTGAAAGGGAGCTCTGTTCCTTGTTCACTTCACAGGCTGCTTTCACCTCCAGAAATGTGGGGTTTGGGATAAGCATTACTATTTTTGAACTAAAGGGGTAAGATCAAATCACAATGTAGTAAGGAACAGCACGTTGCTGCCGTGGCCTTAAAATAATAGCCCACCAGAAGATGAGTTACAGAACTGGGTCTTGTCCAGTGCTTGGGAAGATGTGCGCTCTGCCAGGTTCCTGTGCAGCACAGCGTACATTAGTCTTGCCTAAACTTGGTCTTGTGTACAGAGACTAATGGCCAGTGTGCAACACCTGCCTTTGAATTGATGATTTCTAAAGGAATTTACCATACTTTTCAGTTAGCATGGGGTGATCTAATTCTTTTTCTGTCAAAAATTAATTCTATGCTCATTAACTTGATGTCTGACATACAAAGTAGCAACATAATTAAATAATTTGAGCCTGTTGAGGATTATCTTTTCATAAACATCTGTAATAAGCACCGGGGGAAAGAATCTTTATCCACAAAAGCCTTATAGGTTATTACAGCCAGATGCTAAATGGCAGGTTCCTGAGTACTTCCATACAGGGGAAATACTGGAAGACTATTAAGTATTTTGAAATTACTTGTCAACTGCAGAAAGTGCTGTGCTGACAGCTTTTTGTTTCATTGTTTTGGAGGGTGGTAGAGCAGAGATCCTTCTACAAACTGAACATTTGTGTGCGGAAGCAGTTTTTGTAATACTGGGCATATCTGCCAATCTAAGCAAAGTACGCCTTGCTTGGTCTGCCACATCCACACAAAGAAGCACTCTGCATTCCTTCTGTAGCCTTCACAGGGCTACTAAGGGGAGCTCTGGAAGGTTGAAAACACAGGAGGAGGATGTGAATGAGTGTGGTAGAAATTAGAGAATAAAAGGGGCTAAGTAGAGAAGGATAGCTGTGGCCTGTGAGATGGCAGAAAAAAAAAATTCTTATCCTGTTTCCCGTGGGATAATTTTGCTGGAAGAGACAGGATAGGTTCCCAAACTATCCCTGAGAAGGTCAAAGTAGTAGTTTTTATTTTAAGCACTAACTCAAGGGTAAAAGTAAACTTTTATAAACTAAACTTTTATGTAGACCTGCATGTTCATCTGATCATGTGAAGAGGAAGTTTAAAGCCACTTTGCCGTGGGGCAGTTAGACATCCTGGAATCAAATAATTTGTTATCACATGTTCACTGATCCATTACTGTCCTGCAACAAAAGCAGCGTTCAAGAAACCAAAGTAGCTGGTTTAGCTGGTACTCTAAAGCAAACACACCTTCTCTTTTCTGCTTAAAATGTTTCTATCCAACCAGTCTTTGTGCAGCAGTGCAAGTCTAGTCGTGGCACCCTTCGTGTTCACTCTTGC